>CACVCL010017824.1:0-148130 GCA_902729485.2 Mus minutoides | reverse complement strand
AAAAAAAAAAAAAAAAAGACATGTCACATCAAATGGTAGCTTCTTTTTCTTTACTTCTGTCACTACTACTAAATTCTTAACACATGTAAAGCAATAACTCTTGGAGCAAAAAACAAGCAAGCAGGTGTGGTGGCTCATACCTGTAATGGCAGCACGAGAGAGAGAGAGAGAGAGAGAGAGAGAGAGAGAGAGAGAGAGAGAGAGAGAGAGAGAAAGACAGAGACAGAGACAGAGACAGAGACAGAGACAGAGACAGGGAGAGGGAGAGGCACAGAGGGATCGGGACAAAAGTGAAGCCCACCTGATTTATAGAAAGGTGCAAAGATTAAACAAACAAATAAAACAAAATAAAATGTGTAAAAATAACTCTCTCCTTTTCCTGAGTGGGTTTTATACTTTAATTTTATTATATAATATGTTTTATTCTGGGAAAATGTTACACTGGTGGAAAAATAAAGATTATTGAATCATCAATTTGCATAATTTTAAGTAGCTCTATTTGTATAATTTGTGGGGGTTATGGTGATCATTTTATCATCTCCTTGAATTGTGTTGTTTGTTTATTTTATTTAAGAAAAACAATCCGTAGTGACAAGAAACAAAATTCCTTTCCATATTGAGAACAAAACCTGTTAGTGTTCACTGGTTACTAATTATAGAATTATTAGTAACCAGTGAAAAATATTTTTGCTTAAAATAACAATTTCTCCTAAATAGCAATTGTTCAACCATTTTTACATTAACGTAAATTAATACATCCCATCTTCTATTACAAACATACTCTGAGAGGATATTAACAGATTCTAGGCTGTGAACGTAAGGCATCAAAGGCAACACTATACTGAGTTTTAAGTTTACTAAACTTAAAATTTATTTTTAAGTTTATCCAGAAACAAATAAACAGACAAACAAACAGATCTGCTGCCTTCTTTACTTTGCAGAAATCCTGACCTGTTCACAATGGCTTTTTAATTAGTCATTGCATTTTGTCAGTAAAATTACTGTCTAATAATCGCTTGACCTCAAAAATTGAGCATTAAGCAAATGATCAGTTGATCATCTGTAGATCTCAGCATTCTGTCTAGAACAAAAATTATTCAGGGTCACAGAGCAGTAGCTGCAGCTTCTAGATCCTCCCTTTATCAGTGGCAGCTGCTGTGGACACGCAGGGGTGGCAGCAAGAAAGCTCAACACGTTACTTTCATCCATTCATCTGCTTGGGTTTTGGCACACACTAAAGCATTACACCATTAGCATTTTAAATGAATAAGTATAGACTGTTCCTATTGATGGCAAACACATACCTCCATTTCCTTTACATTCTACTGGATGCTTGTTTTCAAAGGGAAGTGTGTGTCAAAACATGGGTTTTTGTTTGTTTTTCCCAGAGACAGAGCAATGAACGAAACTGAATTGATATCTCTGTTTCCTTCTGTGTTGCCTGGGTTCGCTGCCGTCCACTCACTGGAAAGGCTAGCCTCTAGGTGCTGCATAGACACTGTGCCAGAGCTAACAAGGCCAGTCAGTGGCCTTGGAGGTCTGTTAGTTCACTACTGATTCTGTTAAGTGTACACAGTTGACCAGAAATGCCAGGGACCCATAAGCACTAATGTCTTTCTTCCTTCCCGAATGCTCCGGCAAGGTGTTCAAGTTCTATTGACATGTTTACATGACCAAAGGCCACCATAACACATAGGGGCTTTCCTTTTCTTTCCATCTTTCTGCTTCTCCATGGCACACGCATGAAAGCAGTTGGAAACCCACTCTACATGCTAGGGGAGTTCTCTTCCATTCTTTCTTCATGTTTCAAAATGACTAACCCAGTCCACGTTCGTTCTTATGGGAGAATAAGACCACATATTTTACAAAGAAAATGAGTGTCTTTTCTCATGGCTCTAGAGGCTAGGAGCTCAAGATCAAGATACAGGCATTTGATGAAGACCTTCTTTCTAGGACCTCACATGACACAAGGTTGAAAGAGCGGGGTGAGCACTATAAGAAGCCTCTTTCATAAGAGTCTCAAGACCCTTCATCAGAGGAAGAAGCTTCGGTAGTGTAAAGACACTTCTTAAAGATGCACTTCTTATTGCTCTTACATTGTCAACACCTTTTAGAGGAGGCACCTTTAAATCTCAACATGTCTGCCATTAGAACTTTTTCCAGCTTCCCCACTAATTTCCCAATTATGTAGGCTTAAAACCATTAACATCCCTCAAACCCCACTGTATTTGGAATAATCAAACGTACCCTGCAAGAATGCTCATTATATTACTATCCATTAATTACCTTTTCCAAATTGTTAGGCTTGATTAATAACTTAGGGGGAAAATATGACTAGAAAGGTTGACTCTGCATATCTTCTTCCATGAGCAGTTTCATGGATACCCAATGAAGTACACACGTCAGCCCCCTTGGAAGCAAGTTTAGCTCCTCTCGGTGAGTACCTGTGGTAGACAGGGTGACCCAGAAGAATCTTGGATGACCTTCTACTGTATTGGAGTACCGCAGATCAGTATTTTAATTAGCTGAATCTCATCTGACATGTGAGATTACGGCTGCTATTCAGAAGTATGTAGATTCTGTCCTTTAACCTATCAGGAAATTTCACTCATTTGGTAACTGTTAGACAGATCCCAGAACCCCAGCCTTGTTGTACCTAGACCTTTAGAATTAAATTGAATGTAGAAACATTTTCTTAGCCCAGTCAGCTCTTCAGAGACCATTCAAATTAAGATATTTTTCCTGTAATAAATGAAATTCAGTTATGATTTTATGTCACTTGATCTTATTGAAATGAGTGTTAAGATAAATTCAAGTGTTGTCATTACATCTCTAGATGCTACCATCAGCACAACCAAAGAATTTCCAGATGTCCTCACAACTGCAAATGGAACTACTAAAATTGACCACGGCCCTATCACCAGTGAGTTGTCTTATATGTTTTGTTTACTCAGCAAATATTTCTGATCACCTTTCCAGATACTCTCACACTTATTGAGTATTCAGTGACACTGGCAACTGACAGATTCTGGTCTATTGGAGATGACCTGTAAAAAAGGAAATACTGTACAATTAAACTTGTTTGTGACAAGAGTTTCGATAAGGTGTTTTCAGAATCTAACAGAAAGACCTGGTTTTAACTAGAAAATAGGGAATTCGCTAAGGTGCTTATATTTTAAGTTAAAATCTGAAAGAAGGGAAAGGGGAATAAGAATTAGTCAGTGGAAAAGTAGAAGAAAAACGGTGAAAACATAATTCGAGTCAAGAAAGATTGTTAAAATAAAGACTACCTCTAGAGCTCAACTAATAAAAATTATGTCAGTGCAAAATGCAGTTCCTTGTTTTCCATCTTGAAACAGGATCCAGGGATTCCGTGAAGTTTGAACCTTCACAGAAAACATGGTCATTAAACCACAGGGACATATGTTCATGTAGTCATAGAAAACTACTGACAAGATACTTAATCAACTATTAAGTTGTCGTCTCGAAGAAGGAACATACGGCCACGGTCTATGACTACCCCATAATCCTTAGGGAAAACATGTCTCTTTCATATGAAAAGTTATTGTTTTTGTGATGTCGAGGATCAGACATGGCACCTTAGGCATGCTGATCAGTGGGCTATACTGAGCTAGAGAAGTGCCCCCTGCGGGGCTGTGGGTGTGTGGGAAAGATGGGGGAGGGGGGGAGTGCCCACATCACGCCAGAGTTCAGGTGCTCTGGGCTGGCAGACGTGGGAGGACTGCGCACGCTTTCTACAGAGCCCTGGGTGGGTATCTGACTGTGTTAGCCACTGACCCCATACGGTGTGTGGTGGACAAGGGGCAGCCCTAGGTACCAGGTTCTCAGACTCGCATCCCACACTGGATATGGTGGAGGAGCTGAGAACAGAATAGGGACCCCAGCAGGGCACTCGGCCCCAGAGATAAGGGAAGAGTGGGGAGGAAGAGAGGGAGCACTGGATGGTTACCAAGCAGGAAGGCTAGAGTCCTTAGTCCTGAGGGCTTTGTTATCTTGCTGTTGCTAGGTAACTGTGGGGAGGAGTCTAGCCAGAATGCCAGAAGCTTGGGACATTGCCTAAGTGACTGATCTCTACACATCTCTCCTGTGGGGACTGTGGGGGCAGTAACTTCGACCATAGCCAGGGGTCCAGGAGACCTGATCGAACACTTTCTGTCTCATGTAGGTGGAAATTACCACCCACCAGGTCCCACCGGGGTTCAAGACCTATGCTTGACTGGAGACTAGGCTGTCTGTGCATAGCCTATTGCCCCACGCCCACCCTTTTTATTCAAATGTCAAAATTTGGCACTAACCTCTCTTTTTATAACTACTTCAGGTATCATAGTTAATCAACCCAGTGATGGAATGTCCTGGCCTGTGCTTGTCATGGCTTTGCTCTTTTTCTGCACACTATCGTTTGGGTTTGGAGTAAGAAAATGGTATCAGTATCAAAACGAAATGTGAGTATATCATGATATGTAGACACTGACCATTTTCCGTCATAAAATATTTACTTGATACAAATACTACAGGGCCTTCCTCTCATAATGTAATGAGAAAGCCAGGCTTCTAGAACCTCAGAGAGTGGGTACAGACTTCCCAAGCTCGTTCAGTGAGGGCTTAGCACACAGATCCTGACTCAGTCAGTCTCTCTCTCTCTCTGCACCAGCTTGCTTCTCAAGAACAGCAGATGCTGTACACAGGTTAGTAGGTATGAAACAAGAACAGAGCCTCCCCTCACCACAGAGATAAAGCTGATTGTTTTCTTTTAGTCATCATTATTTTTTCATTTTCATGCATTTTTAACCTGACTGGGATCAACTGGGTCCAGATGCTCAAATGTGAGATTGAATAAGAGCCGTAAGTTTTAAAACCTTAGCAGCTGCCCTCCACTGGGGAGGGCTTCTCCTGCCTCTTTCCCCTTTTCCACAAGAGCAGGGTGGGGTGAGGAAGGACTACTTTATTTTTCTAAATTCTCTATTAAAGAATATGAAGTAGCATGACAGGGTAAAGCTCCCCTTTCTGATTCAGCTATTAGGGATGAGCCTGGACTAGGCCATGATTACAGGAGCCCACATGGTACACAGGTCTGCTCTCTGATATAACAGCCATCACTGCACAACATCCTCTTACCGTGTATCCCTGAAGACTGTTACAGGTATGCCAAACAGGCATCCTACCTACCACATGCATCCCAGGAAAGCTATAAATATGGCCCAAAGTGTGTGAAGATGGAAACATCATGTTGTGATGTCAAAGTGGATGCTCCTGCTCTATGATTATGAATAACAAGTATTTCATGTTAATTAAAAACAAAACCAACTGGCCAGTGGTGGGTGGCTCACACCTTTAATCCCAAAACTAGGAAGGCAGAAGCAGGAGGATCTCTGTGAGTTCTAATCCAGCCTGGTCCCCAGCATGAATTCCATTCTAAATTAGAATGCTTTTGATTGCCAGACAGATAGAGCCACACAGAGAAACCCTGTCTCAAAAAAAAAAAAAAATCAATACTCTGTTTTATCTAAGGATTGTACCTTGGTCATTATATGACCATAAGATGTTTGTAGTTTTTCTGAAAAAAAAAAGTACAAGTTTCTTATATTGAAATCTACCTTTTGATACATTTCCAAGCCTCCCCTGAAGCATCCACAAACAAGGTAACAAGAATTAGAGATTAGAGGAATGGAAGGATGGCCCAGTGCTTAGGGTTTAGGAGCACTTGCTGTCCTTGCAGATGACCTAAGTTCTGTTCCTAGCTCCTCTGTAACTCACAACCTCATGAAGCAGTTGCGTTATGGCCTTTTCTGGTCTTTGAGGGTCAGTGCACTCCTACCTGGCATGCACATGAATAAAAATACATCTCTTTAAAATTAGAGATATTTATATTAAAATAAAATGGAGTACAAAATAGTAAGTTTTTAATTATTCTCTGTTTAAATGTATTATATAAGGACAAAATATGCAAAATATTCTTTCTCTCTCTGTCTCTGTCTCTGCCTCTCTCTCTCCCTCTCTCTCTCCTCCCCATTCTCTTTGCCAAATCCCTTTCAAAATTTGGATGCTATTGATTGCTACAGCATGAACTTAAAAAAAAATATGGCAGATATGTCCCTATTTTCTGCTATCAAAATACTTGAACATTGGCACAACAAAATCCCACACTAACCTGGATGTTTGATATACATAAAACAGAGGTGCATTGTGCTATCATGAAATAGAACTTTGCACAGCAACATCTTCAAGAGTGCATTCTCCTGCCAACTAAGCCAGGAGTAGAAACACCCTGCCTCCCACCCATACCAGATCCTTAGTGTGTACATGAGTATATGCATAAAGGCTGAGGGTAGAGTTAGCAAGGTTGCTATTTGAAAAAGTCCTTGAATTTATGTTTCTGTCTCAGGAGGGATGTTCTACCCGTGTAAGAGTAAAACTTGTTCCATTAGGAGGCAGTTGCCATGGAGATTATGGGATCTGGTTACAAGACTTCAGTTGCTGGCCTGCTTCTCTTTAGCAAGTGTCTTAAAACCTCTGCACTTCAATTCTATCTGTCAAACAGTGATTATAATAATTCTTAGGTAAAAACTAAATAATGGCAGAATAAAAATCACTTTGCAAACTATAAACTACCACATTAATAATATATACATTTATATTTTATATTGCATCTATTATATATTTATCACTATATTGTATTATATTATGTTATAACACATCATATATTATATTATATATACAATTAATAGACATACAGTTAGATAAATATATATACAATATCATATTAGTTAATGGTAAGATCATTTGCAGAGTTAAGCTGCCAGAAATTCTATGAAGATGATTGTTTCTCTTCCTCATAAGTATAAAAAATTACCACCTTATATTCTCAGCTCTGACAAAGAAATGTTTCCTTTGCAGCATGGAGAGACCCCCACCTTTCAAGCCACCACCACCTCCCATCAAGTACAGGTGCATTCAGGAATCTATTGGATGCGACCCGTGTTGTCATGAGATGGAGGTCCTCTAAGCTTTTGAGCCTTGCCACACAGCCAGGCAGTGCTGGAGTCCTGTAGGTAGGGAGATATTGTACAATATTAATATCGTCATTAGCCAGACACACCTCTGCTTCAGCTCAAATGAATGTTGGAAATAAATGAGTTCTATTCCCAGCATACTGCCCTCTTTCATCTGCAAACACCTGAGATGTAAATAAGCATTAGAGGATAAAGCGATGTTCACACCCAGCGAAAGTTCTAAAAACCTGCTTGCTTATGTAAGAAGTATACATCAGGCTGCTGTCATTTATTTTTTAAACTTCAGTCTCTCCACATTTTATTTCAATACTCTGACTGGGAGAAGGACAGTGATTTCTGGCATTTGTTTTGCACTGGTTAAATTTTCTAGCGGCAGTGAGCAAATTCCCAACAGTAAGCAGTTTAATAAATGAGGGGCTTATGCCAGCTCATGATTTGGGGGAGAGGTGAAAGGCAAGGTGGCAAAGGCATGTGACAGATGCCTGTGACACGACACTGGCCAGAAAACAGAACCTCATCTGGATTCAGAGCCACTTCAGCCCCTCCCTTTGCCCCTTACATCTGCCAGGCAGATCCCATGTCCAAACGGTTCCATGACCTTTGGGCATGGTCAACAGCTAAGGACCAATTGTACCAGCATAAGCCCTGTGGGAGATACTTGACAAATGAGCCATAAATGTATCCAAACAAAATCTTCTGAATGTTTTCTATCATCCTAAACGAGCTGCCAAAATTGTGATTTCTCTGACTTTTGTGGAGTTGTTCACCCCCACCCACCCAGACAATCCTAAGACCAAAACATCAAAGTTCTAACAGTAATTCCAAATGTTTGAGAAAGCTGTTCATACTGAAGCTCTGTCACTTGCTTTCACTGAAGGAAAATCCATTACTCTGTACATTGCCAATCCTCCTTGATCTCTCTCTATTGTGTTCAGCCCAGGTTCCTGACACACATACCAGAATGGAGAAAGATTAGAAAGATAAGTAGCCTGCAAGCCAATGGCCTTCTAGATATAAAATTTCCTGGCTCTTAGAACTAAGAGCAGTTTTATTCTCTGTTTTGACTGTGTCTGTGTTTGTGTGACCATGTGTGCACATGCATGCATGCATCGCCCTGCTAAGACACTCTTACATAAAGATACAGACAGTCCAACCTCTGTCCAACTCATCTGATTTTCATTATTGTTTTAATTTGGAGACTGTCCTGTTCATTCAACCTACTGATTTGGCCCGTCTTAAAACAGAGTAGAGTCAAAGTGAGGGACTGACCCCGATCCTACCAACCTTTTCTAAAACACTTCAAGCATGATTTACCAGTGAAGGAGAAAGCAGTCTCCTTAGTCAGGCATGCTCTGTGTTCAGCAACACTTTGTAACTGAATAAATTACAGAGCTCCCTTGCCATCCCAAACTCTCCCACACTCATTGCCCCAGGAGAGAAGAACAGATGTTGTTGACAGATACAATCAGAGGAAAATATTGGTTGGAATTTAGTCCCCAGGAGAGCCATTTTGTTCATTGACAATGTGCTTATCCCTGACTGCACAGGCAAACAACTTCAAGTTTGTGCATTCTAATACTATCTAATACCACTCCCAATCCTTTAAACCTTCCTGTCTATGGAGTGAGGTGCCAGCACCATCTCTCTCTGCTGGTTCACGTGGTAAGACAAACATGAGAACCACAAACAGTGGCAAGTCTCTGCTCACAGATCAGAACCTAAGATACATGGCTCCTGTCTTTAACCCCAAGATGACCCCAGAAATTGCTCTTCCTGAGATCCATGTCCTTTCCAGGCATGTTCAACTTGTGACTCATGGGCTGCACTCATCCCATGATAGCTAGGAATGTGACCCAACAAACTCTACTTGCAGATCACAGTGTCAAATCACAATGTCAAAAATATGGACGCCTCTGCATTCCCGCCAACACCAAGTGCAACTAGCTTCTCTGTATTAAAGTGAAGTACTCAAGATGCAAAGTTGATTGATGTGACTGCATTTGATCGCATCTAGATGCACAATCCCAAGAGTTACTGACTGGCCTACCCCTGGTCTAACCAATAAGATACTCCAGAAATAGCCATCTCTGGAGAAAGCCTAGTCTCATGCCAGGAAGACAAACAGCCTTACTGATATCCACCTGCTCCAGAATTGGGGCTTCTGTTCACAGAATCCATCAACTTACTATCTCATAAACAAGTCATCCTGTTACCAGACTCCTACAGCTTTGATTGATGCTATGATTCATGAGAGGCACACTATCAATGTATGCTTCTCCAAAATTTAGGACCTGTTGGCACTAGAAGAGAAAAAAGCTTGTTTCATACCACCAATTTGGGGTCTAATGTGCCACATAGCAGTAGATAATACAGCTCAACAGATGGAAAAATAAACTAATGTTTCCGTCCTTTAATTATTCTCAAGTGCCATCAGAGGTGTGCTGATGTTTGTATGTAAGCTCTGAAGTGCTTTATTTGGTCTTACTTAGTTGTGTTCGGGTCAGCATTTGCAAATTCAGCTACCATTTGACTAGAAAAAGCAGTCGTTTGTCTGCTCACTCAGTCAGTGATTCAGAGAAACATTCCACAGTCTTGAAAAATATGGGGCTCGGGCACCTTTTAGGTAGCATTGTGAGCTTGATGTCCCTCATTTGAGCAAACGTTAAGTATTACCAGATACAGCTTGAAGTATGTGCAAGCATGTGTATGGTTATACAGCCAGCCTCAAACAGCAACTCAACTTTCTTCGAAACAGACTTAGAGCCAAGAGTGGTGGTACACACCTGTAATCCATGTACCCAGAAGGTGAGGGCAGGAGGAGCAAGAGTTCAGGAACAATGTTTACTACATAAAGGGTTTGATGCTAGTCTGAGCTATATGAAGATCCTGTCTACACACACACACACACACACACACACACACACACACACTAAAGTATACAGTTATATTCTACAGAAGTACCAAAGTTAACTCTGTAGTGTACACGTCTTCACTACCACCTTCATTTTTACTAGGAAAAAGCCATACAGACATGTTACAACCAGTTTCTGAGTCACCATGTCTTCTATAGCATCGAAATACAGACAAAGCAAGTTTCTCATGTCTTTGCACCATTATCACACCTTGACAATGATCTTGGCAATGTGACTTGTTCTGATCGATGGAATATTATAATATATGACAAAGTCAAGGTGGGAAAACAATGCATGTTGGAATTAATCACTTTTTAAAAAAAGATTTTTTTTATGTAAACAAGTGTTCTGTTTTCATGAACACTGGAAGAGGGAATCAGATTTCACTACAGATGGTTGTGATCCACAATGTGATTACTGGGAATTGAAGTATAAGCAGTCACTGCTCTTAACTCCAAAATTATCTCTCCAGCCCTATTCTCTTGTGTCTTCACATTTCTGTGAGACATGTTCAAGATACCTTAATAATACCAAGAACAAGGTGAGAAACTCATGGTGTAGAACAGAACCATTAAGTCAAGCCTAGGCTAGATCATCCAACTCCTCAGTTATGACCTCATGGGTCACATAAACTAAATATTTGCATACCACAGAAAATTTATGATTACCATATAACATTATTGTAGCAATATTTAACTTGTATATCTCAGGAGATGTATATTTTTAATTGATGGCAAATGACCAAGCTTAATGATAAAGAGTATTCCCCAATCAAAGAAGAGCTCTTTCTCTGATTTAGCTTACATTTTATTTCTAACTGAAGAAGATATTTTGGCCTTACCAAATTCACTTTGTATTCTAAGTCTTTAAAATCACAGGAACCTTGACAAGGATGGAAAGTAAAGGTCACTTTACAAATAAAGAGGTAAAGGATTCACTGCATTGACTTGCCCAAGGTCACACGACTGGAAGAAGCAACATCATTGCTGTGGCCCTGTTCTCTCCTTCCCACCTACAGGGCTTCCTGTCTTTGATTGTGTCCATACACCTTTTATTTTCACTCCAGAGATGGCCTGTTTCCTGTAGGTTTAAGTTATTACTGATTTTGTTTTAACTGTCTAGGCAATATATTTCAAAAATTGTGAACGAAAACAAAACAGAACAAAGGCAGAAATAATTGTTCCCCCAAGGATGAGATGTCCTACAAAGAAAGGCAAATGAGTAGGTGATGAAAAAAAAGAGAGTAATTAAAACCGGAAGCTGAACAGAAAGTCTAGAAAAGTTTACCAAGGTCAGAGATGATGAAAGGGTGTTTCTCAGAGGTTCCAAACAAAGGAAATTCTTGGAAGCAGGTTTTCCTTGAACCCAGAGGCTGACTCTGCAGAAACCTAGAGACTATCTTCAGAGGTAGGGGCAAAAACAGTGTGACTGAGCTTTGGACAGGAGCACTCATGACTATGCCAAAAACAAGAGGATGAGAATCGCCTGCAGAGGCAGCCGCAAGTGAGAGTAAGCTCCATGGGATGAAAGCCACAAAGCAGCAGAAATGGGAGGACGCTCCAGCCAGAAACAAGGGGCTAGAAAGTAGGGAGAATGCAATTCAGTGCTAGCTCCTGCAAGGCAGCTTCTGTCCAGATGCTGCAGTTACTAACAAGGCTGCATTCTGCATGCAGTGGGCATTGCCAGTAGGACCTCAGGAGCAGAGAATACTTCTGCAACTTATTCCAGCAAGTGTAACAGAGGATGAATCTTGAGATTAGTCACAGAAAAATTAACATAGGAAAAGAAACAAAAGAATCTAATGTTTGCTCCCCAGCCTCTAAAATCCCTTTAATCATCGTTCAATTATTTGTGATTATGTGTGAAATTGTGATGGGCAGGGGTTGTGAGAACCCAGTCTATCAAAACCAACAGACCAGATATCAAGATAAAAACAAAAAAAAGGGTGGGGCCCAAACCAGACAGTCTTGATAAACGCCAGGAACCACTGCCCATTTGCCCGGAATTTTGTCAAGCTTTCTGATTTATTCTCTCAGGAAAACATATCACTAAATAAAACTGGCAACAAGGGCTGAGGATGTATTTAGCTTGTAGAGTGCTTGTCCAGAATGCTGTAGACCCAGGGTTTCAGTCCCAAACAATGCATAAAGAGGATTGTGGTGGTGCACATCTATAATCTACACTCTTAGGAAATTGACACAAGAGGATCAGAAGTTCAAGGTCATCTTTAGTACGTGGTGAGTTTGAAGCTAGCCTAGGCTACTTTAAGATCCTGTCTCAAGATCCAGCAAAAAAGAAAGATAACATCAGAAGCAGCATTCTGGCACTCATCTATTAACAAACAGTATTCAGAAGCACCAGAACAGGTGGGTCAAGGAGATGAGACAACAATGTCATGCATCTTAATTTGATAGGGACCCACTAACCTAAGGACGGTGCACAGGAGTTGGTGTCTGTGTGCTAGACTTCTTCTTACACACACACACACACACACACACACACACACACACACACACAAAATGAACAAACAAAAAACTATATAATAATAATAATTAATAATAAGGGTAATAATTAATAACATAATAATTAATTTAATTTTAAATTAAGAAAATGACCTGTAGACATGCCACAGTCAATTAGATGGAAGTAATTCTTAAATTGAGGTTGCCACTTCCCAGGTATGTCAAGTTAACAATGGAAGCTACTGAGATTGCCATCAAGGTTGGAAGGGTGGGCACATTCCTGTATTGCTGAAGATAATGCAGAATGGCATAGACGCTTCTGAGAGGTATTTGACAACATCTAACCAAACTGTGTTTTAATTTCCCCATTGGCCTGGCAATTCCTCAGGAGGAACTGTCCCGAGGTTCTCCATCCTGACAAACTGTATAGACATGGCTTATTCTTGGCATCACTGTCTGTACTTGGTAAGTATAGGAAAACATCTGAGTGTCTAAACATATGAGAGTAGCTGGATAAACTATTATAAATACTTCAAATGGAGTGACGCTGTGCTTGTCAGATTCTTGTTAGTATGACAAGTATCTGTAATAATCAACTTGCAAAGGAGAAGGGGCTTGTTTTGTCTCTCAGCCTATGGCTTCTGGGCCTGTCCTGAAGAAACACATCATGGCAGGGCATGTAGTGTGACAAATCCCTCCCTTTTTAGCCAAAACTCAAAAGGCAGGCAGAAAAGGGGTGTCTGGGGGATTAGTCCTTTATGAGCAGCATACTCCCTAAGGAGATAATAGCCACCTTTTAGAGGCCGCCTCTCAAAGATCCTGGGGACTATTCATTTTACACATAAACCCCTGGAGACATTGAAATTAAAATGACAACAAATGAGCAGCTCTATAGAAAGGGAGAGAGAGAGAGAGAGAGAGAGAGAGAGAGAGAGAGAGAGAGAGAAAGGATCTATCAACTGAGAAGAAGTAATTTTTATGGAACATTACTAACTGAAAAGGACAAAGTACAAAGAATATGTTATATGTTTTCTTTATATATAATGAAGGAAGAATGAAAAAATATTTAATATTTTGTTGCATCTATACTTATAATGGTTCAGTATGTAGTTTTCTACTTTACGGTGGTAATTTTTCAATTTTATGATGGTGTGGGAGAAGTATATGTTCAGTTGGAATCTTATTTCAGATTTTTATCTCTTCCTGGATGAGAAATACTCAGTGGGATGTTTTCTGGTGTTACTTGTCAACTCCAATGAGGTGCAATACCCAGTTACCTGTATTCCCCACCTAGGAAGCAATGAAGACTCTATACTGTTCTGTGATGCCAAGTCACTCTGTTCAATGTGTTAACTGTGTTGAGTATACTTTGAAAGTGCATTATTCCAACTGATCATAGGTTTATTAGGAGATAAGCTGTTTATGTAGTCATATGTTAGCAGAAGTAAATAAAGGAAAAATCAACCAAGAAATCATGGGGTTGCTTCTCTGTAAAGATAAAGGAGAGACTGGATTGAAATGGTAAGGGAATGTCTACACTTCTCAGCATACTTTTATTGCATAGAAGTATGTTAATATCTGACCCACTCAGATAATAAAATTAAAAACAGAACAAGAAATGTAAGCACGAGCATCGAATGAAGATGGAAACAGACTAATCCACTTGCATTTCAGATAAATACCACAATCACAATGAAAGGAAAGAAGAAAGAACTAATCCAAGAATTTAGGCAGATAATACTTATTTCTCATTCTAATTTTGATGTAGGGTGGAGGGGAGAGAGAAATGGGAAAACTGGAAACAAATCTAGAATCCTTTGTAATAAGGTTTATTTTTCTGGCTGTGGTTATACGAACAAAGCAAATTTTTAAACTATTTTGTATATATAATAAGACTGAGTGAATATATAGATATATTGCTCTTGGGAGTTCATGTTCTGCATCTGGGAGAAGGTACTGATAATTGTGAAATAAGAAAAGGAACAAAAAACAAGCCTGTATAGATATAGGAATAGGTTCAACTTAGACCCAGTATTAACTCATTACTTCCTTAGTAATAGATGTGCTTGGGTATATGCGTATGCATACATGCATAGCTGAAGATGCATAGTTGTTCTTCACAAATAACATACCTTGAGGCCCATCTTGAGGTTCATCTGTATCTTAAGCTACTGTTGCTCATCTTAGCCAAATCTCATGTATGTGTGAAATGTGTGTGTGTTTGTGTGTGTATGTGTGTATAGGTGTATGTGTGTGTTGCTGTGTATATGAAGAGAGAATAACTCATGTAAACCTGTCCTCTCCTATTTCATGGAAGTCCCAGAGATCAAATAGGTCACAAGGCCTGGTGACAAACATGTTTTTCTGCTGAGCTACATCAGCACCCTCTAACATAATTTGATACTGAAAGGGATGTAGAACTTCTCATAGAAATACCTAATCAAAAATAACTAGGCATAAATAGGTCTAGAATGTCCATTTGGGATGATATTAGACAGGAACATAGTCCAAAAGTATTTCAAAAGAATGAAGGAAGCTGCCTGAAGGGACTCTATGAGACAGTCCTACGATAATTTGAATGCCAGCATAATTAAGCATAATAAAGGTTTCAAAACCATTGAGTAAAAACAGGGATTCATAAATCTCTTGCCAGTCAGCTGATTGGGGTACGTTGCACTATTTCAATGGAAATTGTGTATGGGCAAAGGGCAGCTTCCTCAGGTTTGGGAGTCACTAAGGCCACTGAGTGACAAGGGTTCATGAACCAAAGTAACAGACTTAGAGGTTGAAGTCTCTGAGTCCTGAAAACCAGTGACAACTGATGGTACTTAGTCCCTTGAGAAGAGTCCAGTTCCTTTCATACCTGCCACACAAATTATTGCCCCAAACAGGCACAGACATATGGTAGATAAGCAAGTAGGAGCCTACAGTAGTAGGCTACTGAAAGTAGCCTGGGAAGTGTGAAGGGTGTCCTAGAATTGGAAGGTTATCATTTTGTAATCATCCTAATAACTGAAGCACTCTAGAATCATTCACAAATGCTAAACCCAGGAGGAAGTCTGAGTGAAGAACAGGATACTTGTATGGTTTCTGTCTTCCTGCTCATTAGGGGCAGCAGAAGACAGAGAAGCAGTAGAGACATCAAACAACTAAAATATGTCTCCATGGAAGGACACAGGAACACTGTGCCCCTCCAGCTGTCTGTCGAGGAGGCACACATCTCCCATGCAGTCTTAGGACAGAGAAGAAAAACACTAACTCCAGCCACAAAGTAGCATCCCATTAAGACATGAGAAACAACCAGGTAAGAGGGAAAAGGTGCTTTGGTTTTGTCTTTGAGATGACCCAATGTCTGACTGAAATAGACAAAGAGAGTGAGGGTTTATTTAGCTCACAGGTTCACAGGTCTGTGTCCATCACTCTTGGCTACAGTGAGCCCATGCCACAGGAGGCAGGACATCATGGCAAATGGGAAAACTTGGCAGTGACTTTTCATTTCACTGCAGATGGAAAGACTAACAGTGGTGACCAAGCCTAATACAAAGCATTCCCAAGCACCCACCTCCTTCAGCTAGTCCTCAGTTCCTAGAGTTTTAGAACATTCCCATGACAGCACCTCTAGCTAGACACCTAAGCTTGGATACAGGAGTCTGCAGAAGACATTTCTTACTCAAATCAGAATAGAGGAGGGATGTATTTTTCAAAAGTGTCACTATTTAAAAGACAAAAAAAAATCTAAAAATATTTTAGAGAGAGAGAGAGAGAGAGAGAGAGAATATGATTGCAAGACTGGATCTTCTATTAAAAGGGGAGAAATACTATGAAGAGCAGTGTTAGAACAGCTGAGAACAATACAGTGTGGGCTGAAGCCCTGCAAGTCTTGCACTACCAACTCGACTGTTGCTATGCTAAGAGGGTGTTACTACTTGTAGGAAATACGTATTGAAATATTGAATGTCAAAGGCAAATATGCATATACACAAATCATCACATGGGTGTGTTTGCATGGTCCGCTTAAACATATACAAATGCACAGATTCACAGCAGAGAAGGAAGCAAATGACTTGAGGGGAGCAAACTATTTAAGGAAAAACAGTCTAATCTGGGAATAGGAAAATATCACCTTACTTATACTTATTTATTTCAGTCCTGTTCTAAGTTTGAAACTATTTTGAAATGCAAATTTGTTTTGTTTCAGTTTCTTTCCAAGAGAGGAATCTCAATATGCTACCCAGGGTAAGCACAAAAAGTATAAATCCTCCTGTCCCTAGCTCCCAAGTCCTGATAGAAAGTTTGAATTAAAAGTGCCTAAGCAAGGACCCAAGAGAAGATGTTTGCTGATTCATAAATAGTCTATTTTTCCAGCATCAGGAGTCAAGCATGAAGGCCTGTTTCTTTGGACCGAGCTTTCTGGGGGAGCATTCCCTGGTCTCTGAGCATGCCTTCATCAGAAAGTTCAGAAGGACATGAAGGAAGCTTTATCTGCCAAGCTCATCCTTTTCGTTTCACTTCTGAGTCTTGTTTTGCCTTAGGTACTGGCTGGGATCCACGAAAACTTCAATCATTCTTTTTTCTTTATTTCTTAAGGAAATGAATACAGTTCTTTGATTTTCCTAAAACTTCAGGACAGACTTAGCCTCTCCCCAACCCCCACCCCCCCACACACTAAACTATTTCATATCAAAAGAAGTTAAGCTGTGTCTGGCCAGCCTTCACCCAAGAGTGAAACCTCATTTCTCCACCCAAACCCTGTGGCAATGCTTTTTGTTGCTACATTAGTGGGGACTATAGAAACAGGGCACAGTTTACATCAGCCCCACAGCAAGATTCCTACACACACACACACACACAGAGAGAGAGAGAGAGAGAGAGAGAGAGAGAGAGAGAGAGAGAGAGAGAGAGAGAGAGAGAGAACACAATGGAAGCTGCCTACAGCTCAGAGAACCTGCAAGTACTCAAGTGGAGCTAGGAACAGGCTCTGTAGTCACTTTCCCTTCTATTCCTAGAGACTGTCTTAGTCACAGTGTTCTATTGCTGTAAAGAGACACCATGGCCATTGTAACTCTTATAAAAGAAGCATTTAGTTGGAACTTGCTAAGAGTTTCAGGGGTGAGTCTAATATCATCATGGGGAGCTTGGTGGCAGACAGACAGACATGGTGCTGGAGAAGAAGCTGAGAGCCACATCCTGCTCCATTGCCAAGGACCAGCCTTGGCTTGGTTGGGGATTCTGATAGAAGGGGTATCTGGGAGCTGCAAAAACAAATTGAAGTCTAATTGTGGGTCTAAGTTGGTGGCCAGACCTCTGCTGGAGTCAACTTTCCAGCCTGTTTTCTTTCTGTTCTGCATTCTTTCTGATTTGCTTTCTCTGGAAATCTCTAGAAAGCTCTGTCTCTATGTTCTGCTTGAGACAGTTCTCCAAGAAGTTCTCTCTTGATATTCTAAAACCTTTTTTTTGGATAGCTCATCTGCAGATCATAAACCCAGTTTTTATTTTACATAACAATACAGTCATTTATTTCAAGTTTTCTTTTAATTATCCTAAGAATCAGCATCTAGCACCCCTAGCCCATTAGTTCTTAGGAGACAGCAAGCAACCATGCTCTTTCAACATTGCAAAAGAATTCAGAGATCATCCTTCTTCTATTAAGCACAGACTATAAGCTAGATCATAGGACCCTGTCCTGAAATTACCATTTCTATCAAACCTGAGCCTGGACTCACTCTTTCCCAGGCTGACCTTGAACCCAGGAATCTGGCTCATAGTGTAGTTACCTCTGTTCCTTTAGAATCATAAAGTGTCACATAATTCATATTACATCCTTATGTATAGTTGAGAAATTATATATTTTCAAACTCACTTTTTTAGAGTTTTTGTCCACAGCCTTAAGGGCTGTCCTGAAGGTCCCAGCATTTACCATTTTGCTGAGACATTAGCCACACCTTCATCTCCTGGATTCAACCTGCCTGATTCTGGACTTGGATTATGAAGACATTAACATTAACGGGGAGAACATTCCTTGAAGGAAAAATGTAAAGATATGTACATTATTCTACAAACAATCTTTATGCCCATGGCAGTCATTAACACTCATGGAATCCCACGCTGGCCCTGTCTGATGAGCAGTAATCATGACATTCTGTCCCCATCAAGACTATGTTGGACTTGGAAATCCTCATCCATAGGCAGCAGGCAGAGAGAGACACTGAACCTGGGTTGCGCTTTGAAAACACAAAGTCCAAGCAGAGTAACACCCTCCCGCCAACAAAGCAACACCTTTTAATCCTTCTCAAGTAGTGCCACTCCCTGATGACTGAACATTCAACCATAGGAGCCTATGGGGGCCATTCTTATTTAAACTACCACATGACCTCTTTCCACCACCTGAACTTTTGGGTATAGGGCTTGACTATTATTTATTTATGCAATAAATACTTGAACTGCAGTGGCTAGTAATGCAGGTCAATTGAGTGCTTGTGTAGTATGCATGAAGCCTGGATTCATTCTCCAGCACCCCATAAACTGATAGACTTCTTTAACCCCACCACTTGGAAACTGGAAGCAGGATAATAAGAAGTTTAAAGTGATTCTCAGCTATATATTGAGGCCAGCCTGGGATACATGAGATCCAATCTTAAATAAATAAAGAAGTCAATAAATAGGTAATAAATGCTTAACATGTATCTACACTCTATTCTACTGAAATGAAACTTTTGTTTGCTATTGCTACTTTGGTATAAAAATATATTTACTTGTTCTTAAATATCTACTTTATTTATTTGTATCTCTGTCTCTCTGTGTATATGGTGATAAGAGGTAAAAGCAGAAGCAGGTGTTAGATATCCTGGAGCTGGAGTTACAGGCAATTTTGAGCTGCCACATGTGGGTTCGGGGAACCTGAGCTCAGTCCTCAGAAATCACACAGTAGAAAGAGAGAATTGACTCCAACAAGTTCTCCTCTGACCTCCACATGCACTGTGGCACGCCCCACCCCACCCCCCTACACAGACACAGGAAAGCAAGACATTCTATTAACAACAACGAGTAAACTCAGTCATTCTGTCCTGAGGAAGGTGCCTTTACATGATTCAGCATCACTTGCTAAGGGGTGAGACCTGGACAATGTCCCATAGAAATGCTATGGGAGTGAATGGTTAATGCTAGGAGAATGATTGACTGGGAGGAGGGAAGTTCCTGGTGGATTAAATAATTAACAGGAAAGTAAACGTGCCTCACTCGAGTAAGCTGAGCTCTGCTACTTTTGAGTGGATCAATAATTGCTCGCTCTGTCTTCCGACCTTTTTGGTTTTGGTTTTGTTTTCCACAAGTAAGAATTTGTTTGGTTTTTCACAGACACAGTCTCAGATATTTAGGTCACAAAAATCCCCAGGAAAGTTTACTTAGAGGATGAAAAGTGCCCCGTCTCAGGGGGGATCGGAACAGGCTTGGCATCTGAGCCCGGAACCACAGGAAGCATCTCCCCCGTGCTGGCTCCTGGTTTAAACTTGTTTGGGTATTTGGAAACTGCATGGCAATCTTTATGTGTGAAGTGAGGCTTCGGTACCAGCAGGTGGCTCCCTAGCATCTGAAATCACAGTTTTTGCCCAAGTGCTAAGGGCTTTCAAGCGTGAGATGTTGAGTGGGTCCGGCTGCAGGGATAAGACAGGATAGGAAGAAGACATGATATGGAAACAAACATCACCACCATCAATATGGGGGAATCTCCTTTAGAGGAGTCTGTAGTAACACTGTTGCTAAAGGAAATTCTCTATAAAACAAAAACTTGTTATGCCAGACACATTTGAATTATATGAAAACTCAAAGTCTCTGACTGGATACCGAGCTAACAAATGTAGCCAGCCACTGACACATCTGGCTCTGTCTGCGGTCACATTGGTGGACCACAAACACAGGGCGGGCATGTGTTAAGAGCCTTTGACTATATATTTCCTGCCTAAGACACTGCTATCTTACCCAGTTTCTCAAGTGTACAGCCAGCCCTGGTGGAATCAGGGGCTGAGTCACAGTAACAGTCAAGCAATATTTTTTTGGGGGGTGGGGGGTGGGGTGGGGGGGTGGTCCAGACCTGATAACAAAATAAATGGACCAAACACCGTTCCTCTGCCTCATGGTCAGGCATGTGTGTGTTCCAGATATGGTATACTTCTGTGCTTTCTTTTCTGCTCCTAAGGTCCACGGCTGCTAAGGTGCTGACATTCTTCCTAGAGGTAATTGCTGCTGCCTGTATGTCCCCAGCACCACTCCTGTTGGAGACTTGGGTCCCTATTGCACAGCGGATTTTTCTGTTCCTTTGAACAAGAGAGAGAGAAAATTGGAAATGACTTGGAATAAACTTTGCTGAGGTGACATAACAAAACAAACAAACAAACAAACAAAGAGTTGATACTACATTCTGTCCTTTGCATCCCAACTCCTCATTTCAGTATCTTATCCTCTCCCCACCCAGTTTACCTTCACAGGAGGAAAATACATATATGAAATGGGGGGTGGGGTAGAGAGAAAGGAAGGGAGGAAGGGAGGGACAGACAGACAGATTGACTGTCTGAGAGACACAGAGAGAGAAAGAGAGAGAGAGAGAGAGAGAGAGAGAGAGAGAGAGAGAGAGAGAGCACTGTAGAACATTAGCCTCGCTCATTGCAAGCAGTAACTGGATCTCGATTCTGTTTGAGATCAATACTTTTTTCCATCCTAGCACAAAGCCTGGGTAAGATATGGTATCTTACCCAGGAAACTAAAGACAGCCCCAATACCACTAAGACAGTGTATTTTCTCTAAGAATCTTTGAATGCTTTCAGTTATGTAAGACTCAGGCTAGGTATCCTGCCAAGCAGATTTAGCCGAATGGTAAGGCATTTAGGCAGCTGCCCTGGAGCACTCATGCATCATTTATATCCTGAATTCAAACAAAACAAACACACTGGCTTCAGAATCTAGATTCTTTAAAATATAGTGTAGCCTTTAAGGAGGGGGCCAAGTGCTATGGTCGCCTTCTCAGGTCTCCACTAAGTTCCTTACTCAAGTCTGAAGAGAGAACATTTCAGAGAACAAAATCTGTAGATGGAATCTGTAGGGTAGGAACAGGTTTGGCCTATAAAAGTTTGACGATGCTTTAAAGTAATGAAATATAATATAAGAGGTTGTAGGGCTGCCCACCTAGGTCCTAGAATTCCAGGTTCTTGGAAGGACTGAGTAGGGGAAGCAGCAGAGTTAAGGAAGCCTGTGCATTTGCTGCCAAGCTCCCCCACTTACCTTTGCTTAGATAGGTGATTTCAATCATCTCCCTAAAGGATTTTTGTTGTTGTTGTTTTTCCATTATTTACCAGTCTGCTATAGTAATCATTCTACTATACCGTGTAATTTTATTTCCCTCTGTTCTAAAAACTCACAATAGATTCTTTCATCTGAAGAAAAGGGCTACCTCTTTAATGCACTTTGTTGGTAAACAAGCTTTGCCTGATTTATGATAATGATAGGTAACACAGAGTAGGGAGCCCTTAGGGTAATAGTGAAGAACCTTAGAGATACAACTCTTGTCCCAAGGAACTGGGAGGTATTCAGCCTCCTAGTGAGAGAGTGGCAAAAGTCTGAGTTCCTTAAGCTGTTGTGAAGGTTAACTGAAATCCCTAGGGTTGTGTGTCCATTTATTCTCAAGGGCTATTCCGATGTGACTTTCTTCTAAACTCATGGTCCTGGCTTTGCTTATGTTTTCTCCACTGGACCTGTCTTTCTACTCAACCCCACCCCCACTTTCCAGGAGCAGCTCTTCTTAGAACCCAACTTCTTCCTTGAATGCCTCCTATGTCCTTTGTCCCTTCCCTCTTCTCATTCTATAACCTCTTTACTGTGTCCTCAAATGTCTAACAATGCACCTTTTAAAAATTTCTTTCTTTCTCTCTGTCTCTCTCTGTGTGTACGTCTCTCTGTCTCTGTCTCTATGTCTCCATCTCTGTGTCTTTCTCTCTTGTTTTCTTTTTTCTACTGATTATGCACTATCTGGGAGTTGTTTAGATTTCTCTCTATTCCTGAAATCTCTCAGAATGATTTGGACATATTAAGCACTCCAGTTAGTAGTAATTATTCATTAGCATTAACTTTCACCTTTTGTTTCTCCCACTAGTCTCCTGTCCCCTTGACAACTTTGACAACATAGAATCACTAGAACATTAACTACTCAACTTCTGAATACTCGTTTTTTAATCTAAAATTTATGTTTGTATGCCTATAATCTAGCTTTTGTTGCTATTGCTGTTGAGAAACAGAGTCTCTCACATTGTAGACTTTTGTGACTTGGAACTCACCATCTAGCCTACCTCAGCCTTAAACTCTTGGTCCTACTGACTCAGCCACCCAAGTGCAGGATGACAGGCATGAGCCACTGCATAGAGATCATTGGTGCTTCCTTAACATTCCTTCTGAGGCAGGCTAGGAGAAAATAGCAACCTGGGAAGGGAAAGAGTCCGCTTCCAATGCTTGTTACTGGGAATCAAGCATGAGGAACCAGGCCAACCCAAGACTTTCTCAGAGACTCTCATGAAAGGACAAAAGGAACTTTACTTCTCTGTCCTTGTCCAGGAATAGCCTTGGCAGGGCCTGTCTGATGAGGGCGATAGCACCTCATTGGCATCCAGGTTGCAGCTTCTGGGGACCTGGCTGTTTCCCTAGGCTACTGCTATTTCTTATTTCTTATCATCCCTGCCTCTCCCAATCAACACCTTACCATTCAGGGCCCTTATTCCTACTGGTTGAGGATAATCAGGAAAACTTCACAAGCTGGATGTGGTGGCCATACCTGTAAGACTTGTGAGTCTGACCCCCGGGGGAATCAGGAATATCAGGAGTCCAAGGTGCTATTTAACTACATAGTAAACTCCAGAGTGTACTTGGCTTTTTGTGACCTTTTCTAGAAAGAATGAGAAAAAGGAAGGAAGGAGAGGAGGGAGGGAGGGAGAGGGAAAGACAAAAAAAAAGACAAAGGAGAGAGTGGAGGGAAGAGAAAAGGCAGAAAGCTTCAACACAATCAGAATTGTAACCAACCTGCCTGTCAGGAATGATTATAGTCTAGAGATTCCTGTACCTCTCTCTTTGGCTATCAGGCTATTGAAGCAAGAACTATAATTTTCATCTCTGGAGAAGGATGTACAACTTGCAAGATGACCTTGCAGGAGACATTTGGGGCTGAGACAATTTGGAAGGGTGGGAGGACAGAACTTGTCTGGACTGCTTAGTGGTGCATATTTGCCGCCTTCTATTTACACCTTATCCTCATTAGGACCCTGAATATGGACTTACTGGGGGTGAAGGGGTGTCACTGGATTCCCTTTAACATCTTCCAATGTATATGGCCTCACTGAATAAATCTTCTTTCACCTCTTCTCATTATTATTTTGGCTTGTTTAATGAGTTTATCAAGAACAGGGGCTGAACTTGGCTTATGAAGGCACAGGCTGTGACCCTACGTAATAGTAACAAGATGTGAACCATGTTTAGAGTCAAAACAGTCTATTGATTTCTGTGGTGGATAGTTTTAATTAATTTGACACAGTTTAGAATGAGCTGGGAAAGGACTCTCAGAGAGAAATTGTCTTGATTAGGTTGGTTTATGGGCCTATCGGTTGGGAGTTATCTTGGTTACATTAAGTAAGGTGGAAAGACCCGCCCACTGTGGCACCATTCCCAAGGAATGGAATTCAGAACTGTGTGAGAGTAGTAAGAGAGTTGAATACTAGTATGCTTGCATTAATTAATTCTTTGCGCTCTGCTTTTGACTATGGATATAATGTGACCAATTCACTCTAGCTCCTGTAATTTCCCTGCTATAATGGAATGTAACCTGGAATTGTTAACAAAAAATAAACGCTTTTCTCCTAAGTTGCTAAATACTCTTTAAAAAAAAAACTAACTTAGAATATTTTATCATAGTAATAAGATGTGACACAAAGACAACTCTCTTATGCATAGTGAAGATTCCTTTAACCTTTCTCACCAATGATTTAATTTATCAGAAACCACATAATGAGTATTATTAATTTTCCAAAAAAGCCCTAGCTGGGTATGGTGGTTAATGAGTATGAGCTCAACATTTGAGTAACTACAGCAGGAAGAAAATCTTGAATTCAAGGCCAGCCTAGACTGTATAGTAAATTCAAAGATAGTCTTTTACCTACAAGTGTTAAAAAACACTTCCTTATAAAGGGTAGATATGATAGATGTCTCAGTGGTTAAGTTATGTATAAGGAACATATTTCAGACCTCTAGAACTCACTTGAGTAGCCAAGGAGACAAGGTAGCCACCAGTAAGCTTAGCACTAAGAAGGCAGAGACAAAGGCTTCTCAAGCCAGCTAGCTAGATGGCTGAAATTGGTGAGCAGCAGGTCCAGTAAGAGACCCCAACTCAATGAATAAAATGGAGAGCAACCAAAGAGGATGCCAGTGTTAACTTGAGGTCTTCACAGCACTTGTACCTGTATATACAATTGTACCTATATACACTCAAATATATATACACATACAAAACAAACAACTGTGGACCTTGTCTTGAAGTGGCCCTCATTATTAAGAAATCCATCCTCATTTTGGGTACCTACAACTGTCTTTCCTAAATGCTGTTTATTGTCTCTCTCCTTCTCACTTTGTTTTGTTTTTTTTTTGTTTTGTTTTGTTTTGTTTGTTTGTTTTTTGATGTAGGGTTTCTGAATAGAACTCTCCTACTCTTTGTTAATACTGTCACTTCATTAATAAAAATCTACAGGATAAAATATGTTTCCAAGGACATTTCACAGATGAGTTTAAAGAACACATTTTGTTTGTTTTAGCTTACATGAAATGGTTTACCTCTGGGAATTAAATCTATAAATATATATTCAAAGGAAGACCAGAAAGGTGAAATTTCCAAAACAAAATTTGAGATGTTGGGTCCAGTGATCCAGTGAGAGTCTTTTATCTTATGGGAAGATTTTTGTTGAGTCAAACATCTAGGTGACATTTTGATAATATCTTGTGGTATCGTTAATATATATATATATATATATATATATATATATATATATATATATATACTTCAGTGCTCTTTAAATACCAGAAGATACAAGATAAATATTATATGCTTCCTTTTAATGATCTGTCAAACAACACTTCATGGAATCTTAGTAATTTTATGCATTAAAGCTGTTTTTAATGAATGTTAAAAAGTGACAAACAAGCTGGGCGTGGTGGTGCATGCCTTTAATCCCAGCACTCGGGAGGCAGAGGCAGGTGGATTTCTGAGTTCGAGGCCAGCCTGGTCTACAGAGTGAGTTCCAGGACATCCAGGGCTACACAGAGAGACCCTGTCTCGAAAAACCAAAAAAAGAAAAAAAAAAAAAGAAAAAAAAAAAAAGAAAAAAAAAGTGACAAACACCTGAGATGTGGATGTGAAAAGGCAGGAGCTACAGCTGGGGAAAGGCAGTGTGATGATTTGAATATGCTTGGCCCAAGAAGTGACACTATTAGGAGTTGTGGCCTTGTTAGAGGAAGTGTGTCACTGTGGGGTGTGTCTTGCCAGTCTTCTCATGTTTTCCTTCAGAATGAGATGTAGAACTCCAGCTCCTCCAGGACCCTGCCTGCCTGGATACTGCTCTGCTTCCCACTATTAGGATAATGGACTGAACCTCAGAAGAACTAAGCCAGCCCCAATTAAATGTTGTCCTTTAGAAGGACAACATGGTCTTGGTGTCTCTTTACAGCACTGAGAACCCTAACTGAGGGAGAACTTGGTACCAGAGACTGGGATTTTGCTGTGATAGGCCTGACCATGTTTTTATTTGGAGGAATGTGGATTTGAGGTTTTGGGAAACAGTAGAATGCTTTAAGTGAGACCTAGTGGGCCATCCTTGTAGGGATACAGAAGACATTGCTGCTGGGGATGATTTGAACTGTGGCCGCCAGGCTCAACAAAGTTCAAAGGAAAAGAATGTTAGTATGTGGCCTGGAGACTCTTTTTGTGATATTTTGGTGAAGCATCTGGGTGCTTTTTGCTCTTGTCTGAAGAGTCTACATGAGGCTAAAGTGAAGAGATTTAAATTATTTGCATCAACAAAAGAAATCTCAAAACAGCCTGGTATAAATTCTATTGTGTGGTTATTAAAGTTCACTGTTATGAGGAACATTTTGATGAAAAGGAGCAAGCTGAGAAAGGAAAAAAAATACATAATGTATGGTTCAAGTATTAAAGGGGCACCAGGAAATAGAATGCAGCTGAGTCCTGTGTTCAGGGAGATAAACAGATTAAGGGAGTGGTGACTTTGGGGCAAGACCCCATCCAGCTAAATTTGTTGTTTATCCATTTAGTGTTGAGCAAGGAATAGCTATATCGTATTAGGCTTTATTATTACTTGGTTATTTTTTTTCCTTTTGGACTTTTAATCTGGAATGAACTACAGTCTAGAAAAGGAAAACAAAGGCTTTTTACCCAGAACTTGAGGCATGGTGATCATGATAAGCACAGGCCCAGGCATGTTGGTACACACTTTTAATATCAGGAGGCAGAGGCAAGGAGATCTCTGAGATTAGAGGCAGCCTGGTACAGAGCAAGTTCCAGGTAAAGAAAACCTTATGTCCAGGGATGGTGTGGTGTTACATGTCTTTAATCCCAGCATTTGGGAGACAGAAGCATGCAGATCTTTTAGTTCAAAGTCAATCTATATAGCAAGTTCCAGGCCAGCCAAGTTCAGGCAGTGAAGGAGTTGGAAAACAGAAAGCTGGTGATAATGTAACAGAACAAAGGGGCCATGTTCCTGGAAGCAACAGAAATTGGCTGCTGTGTCCATGAGGCTCTGGCTTTAGAGTCAAGAATAGAAGGCACTACTAGGACAGTGAATGGATGCTGGTTAGCTGGAAGTAGAAAATTAGAGGTGATTAATAAAAGACCAGCATCACTGAGGCGAAATCTTCTAGGAAGTGTTTTCTGAGAACACAAAGAAACAGTGTTTCAGAAATTGCCAAGATTGTACTTCATGCTGCAGCTGGACTTGGTAATGTTTAAGAGTCACCCAGATGGTATGGGTTTTTAAGGCATGAAAGGATCATGGAGAGTGGCTTAGGTTTGGCACTGGGAGAGTCCAGGGAAGGCCATTGGTGAAGGTACACCCTCAGTTGCAGTTGATGGCCCAGAATCGAAGGGGTTATGCAAAGGAGTTGAGGCTTGGCACCACGAAGAGAGCCTATTCCTGAAGCCTAGTGCAGTGGAAGATCTCAGTGTGTTGGAGATGCCAGTACCGTGGGATGATCACCTAGAATAGTAGAGGCACGGGGAGTGGACCAACCTGAGCTTAGAATGCGACAGAGGGCAGAGCTGGAGAAGTGGCACTAGCCCTTTGGAGGAACCCAGAAGATCATGTGTGGATCCCAGACACTGAAATAAGAAGCTGTAACATTGAAGTTACCTCGGAGATACCAAGATGTTTGAGATGCCAGAGATGTGTGATATCTGCGAAGGAAAGCTGCTAACAGGGAGTGGAACCAGCCCAGAAGAAAGACGTTCGTTGCAGTAACCAAAGATAAAAAAGGAGTTGTAAATCTGAAGACTGCTTTGACATTAGACATGGAGATACAGAGTTTGGAGTTTGCCAGCTGGTTTCTTATCTTGCTTTGGGGATTACAGTTAAGTGATTGAATGAATGTCAAAAGAGCTCAAGATGTTAAAGGTTCTAGAGCTGTAGGATACCTGTCCATGCATGCTGAGGAACTCTGCTAACGGATAGGGAGGAGAAGTGGCCCAAAACAAGGAATCTTGTTGTAGTCAACAAAGATAAAAGGAGTTGGAGAACTGGAGAAACCTCAGACATTAGACATGAAGATGCTGAATTTGGAGCTGGCTTTTGGTCTAGCTTTGGTCCAGTATTCGCTCACTGTAATGTTTTGGAATAGTAATGTATATCCTGTGATGTTGAAAGCATGTGATCTGCCTTTTGACCTTGATTTTGTAGGAGATTACAGTTAAGTGATTGGATGAATCACAGATGAGGCTTTGAGCTTTGGACTTCTAACATTGTCGAGACTGCTATAAATTATGGGGGCTTTTGAAGTTGAACTAAATGTATTTTTCATTATACTCTGGCCAGCTGTGGCCCCCATAGACTCATGTGTTTTACAAGTCTACGGGGGCCAGAAAGGTGAATGTGGTGGTTTGAATATGGTTGGCCCAGGAAATGACACTACTAGGAGGTAAGGCCTTGTTAGAGTAGGTGTGACCTTGTTAGAGGAAGGGTGTCACTCTGGGGGTGGGTTTTACCAGTCTTTGCCTGTGTTTGCCTTTGGAACTACATATAGAACTCTCAGCTCTTCCAGGGCCATGCCTGCCTGGACACTGCCATGCTTCCTGCTACGAAGATAATGGACTGAACCTCAAAACCAGTAATCCAACCCCAGTTAAATGTTGTCTTTTATGAGAGTTGCCTTGGACTTGGTGTCTTTTTACAGCAACGGAAACCCTAGCTAAGACAGGTAGCCTGGGGTACAGGGGTAAAATGGAGGTCATCTGGTGATTAAATGATAGCTGGCCTAGGGTTCCATACATAAACTTCAGGTATTCTAAAACTTCTGGCCACTGTTTTCTTTTCCCCCAAGACCCTCCCGAGTCTCTAGGGTCCTTCTTGCTATAAAAGGTTACCTTAATTTAATTTTTTTTAAAATAAAATTGCCTGTTTGCCAAAATAGGTTTTTTTTTGTTTTTTTGTTTTTTTGTTTTGCGAAGTACGCATGTCAGGTCTTGAAGGTGGCTCTGTGGGTAAAGGAGCTTGCTGCCAAACTTGACGATCTGAGCCCGGAACGGCCTCATGGAAGGAGAGAACTGGAGCAATCTGTCCTCTGAACTCCACCCATGCATGTTCTCACATAAAAAACGCACACACGAAATATATAAATCTAATTTAAAATTTTAACTATGTCGGATTATAAAACTCTGCACTACATTTGAATACTATTTGAAGTGGGAACAGTTCAGGAAGCAGAGAAGTGGGTCTGTGTTCTACAGACCAAGTTAGGGAACCTCATTTCAAAATGAACTTTGCGAAGAGTGCCACCACGTGACCTGCCTTAGGCTGTTTCATCTGTTACTTGGAAGTGTATCAGCAACTCTGTGCCTTGTGGTAACACTATGAGGAGCAGATGAGACAAATAATTCAAAAGGTTTCCAACAACAGCATCACGGACGCAAAGCGCCATTATATCCTCCTCCGTGATACGGAAATAATGGCACTGACCAGCTTCAGCAAGCTGTGCAGGAGAACTGTCAGTTTGCATTGTTTCAAACACAAACCCGCTTTGATGCCGCCATCTAAATACGAGCCTCAGCACCTTTCTCTGGCCTCTCTAGCTCTCCTGTTTCTGCTGCTGCCATGGTTTAGCAAAATCTGTAGCGCTTTCTGGGTAATTTTCACCGCAGTGAGTGTAAGGCCGAGGGATAGAGGAGAAACCTTTGAGGTCGCGTCAAAGATCTACATGAAAAAGATCGATCTGAAGACAGCCGGCCACGGCGCACACATTTCCTCTTCGGGAGCAGCAGGCCGCAGCTGGACTCGTCCACTCGCTACCCGGCTGGAGTGGAGAGGGGAGGAGCTAAGAATCAGGGGAGGCGTGGGAGCGCGATGTAGGGGCGGGCCCCCCAGAGCGTTGCCCAATCAGAGAGAACACCGCCAGCGACCAATCACAGCTCGCCTAGTCTGGCAAATCTGCCCGGCAGTGCGGGGCGGGGCCGCCAGAGTCCCGGGGCCGCCGGTTACTCTTCAGAGAGCCCTTCAGAAAAGCACAGGGCAGTGGTCAGAGAAGCCAGGGGGCAGGGGTGCAGGCAGGCCCAGCCTGTGTACCAGCCCGGGGAAACCCACGGAAGCACCCATGAACAAGAGATGCTGCAACCCGGGCGCGCACGTGTGTGCAGCCCGCTGGCACGTCTCTATGCCCTGTGGGCACCTGTCGTGTGAGTAGCTCCGGGTGTGGCTGTTCCTGGATGCTGTGGGTTTCAGGAAGGTTTGTATCTTCGGGTGTGCCTCCCCCTCCATCTCCAGAGGGGAACTAAGAAGTTTAACTGACCAGGGACTGAGGAGATTAAAGGAGTGGATCTCAGTGGCAAGGCGGAGAGGGTGGGGACTGCGGGCGCAGCAGGCAGGGGAGCACCTATTTGACCCATCTCCCGGCTAGAAAAGAATCTTGAAAAGACTGGCGTGACCCATGTGCTCTGAAATGTTTAGAGAGCCCCGAGCGGTGATGACCACAGAGTGAGTGGCACTAGGCTGAGCCTGTCTACATCGTGGACGACAGGGATGCTTGCATTTAGAAAGGCCAGAAGGAAACTCAGGATGGGCACCATCTGCTCTCCCAATCCCAGCGGGACAAAGACAGCCTCGGAGGTCTGCAATGCCGACTGGATGGCCTCGCTCCCCCCTCACCTCCACAACGTCCCCCTTTCCAATCTGGCAATCCCAGGTATTCGTCTATAACTACTTGTTCGCACTGTGTTTAATTCTGCCATTTTAGTGTTTGCTAATGGGTTGGGTTGTTTTCTGTTGTGTTGAAAAACAATTATCAGTGATCTCTTTTATTTCCAAATTAAAAAAAAAAAAACTTAACAGGAAGGTAACTGCTGTAAAGAGAGTCAAGCAGACTGCATCACTGGCAAAAGGGACAGTTGAGAGAACGGAATCATTGCACTGTTGTTTAGTTGTTTTTATTTTGTTTACACCATCCAGCCTCAGTCTAAGAATGTAAACCATCTTGATACTGAGGCCTGGGTATGGGAAAGGCTCGCTGACTTGAATCATTCAAGGGAAAGGGGGAGAGATCAAGAATAATGGGTAGAAAGTCCTTAACAATCTTAGCTGAAAAGAATATTTCTCTTCTCATTTATCTGACCTTTTTTGAAAACAAAAAACAGATAAGTGTTAGGAAAATAAGTTTAGATTCTAGGCTGGGTATAAAGACACATAGTTTTGTTGTTGGAAAGGCCAGAAATAGAGGATGCAGTCTGTCCTCACAGGCAGTCATTAGGTGTGATGAAGTGACGGTGTTTGAAGCTTTGTCTATATATACACAGGTGTCTGCCTAGCTGCTGCAGAACTGTGGTCCTGAGAAGCACCTCTGCTCCTGCTGCATCCCTCTGCCAGAGGTTTCAAAGCTTGGCAGTGCTCTCGGGCAATTAGTTGATCTTTCCACGGAAAGGGTTGCTAAAACATAGTTATCTTGGGAAGAATGTTTAGACCACCCTGAGCTCAGGTTGGTGAGGTGGGCGAAATCCTACAATGCTGGTACTTAAGAAACACTCAGGGAGCAAGCGGTGGACCAGTTCTTTCTCTTGCTTGGGGATGTAGCAATTAAAGTTTAGATTATCAGACAAGCTCACAAGTATTTCCTGGACCTACTTGCTTTTCTCTTATGCCTTAAAAGATGACCTTAAGTCACCTCCATCTTCTTTCTATGCATGGGAAAGAGAGGTTTGGGGTTTTTTGGTTGTTTTTTGTTTTGTTTTGTTTTGGTTTGGTTTGGTTTGGTTTGGTTTGCCTTGGTCACCTCTTTTGGAGCTCTTCCAGGTTCACTGTCCTCATGGGCCCTAACTGCTGTTAAACAAGGGAAAGGTTCAAAGATTTTGTTACAGCTACAAGTCCCTTCTGTCTTACTGGCCCTTAACTACAGTTCCTGGGGAAACGCCAGATGGCCATGCTTTAGAACATGTCTTTTCCATGTTTAATTGATGCCTATGGAGTCACTGCCAAACGATGCATGGGACACTTCTAACATGACTCATTTGCCTTCGGGCTCTCTGATGGAATTATTTTGCTGAGTGATATGGCAGGTAGTTCATGTTTGCAAACAGAATGGCATCTTAGGCAGGCCTTAAATGACCCTGTCATCCACAGCATGTCCGGGTAGGCTGGACTTCCTCCTTCCTGGTACTTTGGACAGTTTAAACTGTAGCTCGACTGGGCTGTGAGTTCTGCCTGGACTCTACAAAGGATCTGGGTGTTTGCTTTTGATCTATAGTATATTTCAAGTACTAGGATTTCCAGAGGAAGCAAAATTCTTGAGACCCATTGCCATACTGGGAACTCAGTATTAGCTCTATGAGGCACTCAGACGTTTGTTGACCCTGCTTTATAAAGCAAAATTTTCCTGATAAGCAGAAAGAGAAAATGGTAGTCCCATCTCCCCAATACATGCTGTATCTACTATCATGAAATGTCTTCTTCCTAGGAAAGAGAGAGACATATGTAGATATGTCAGCTCAAAACAGGAAATACACATTCAAGAAGTATCCATTTACAGTCTTCCACCCCACCCCCCCATTTCTGGTTATAGTTACTGCAATCTGACTTTTAATACATCACAGAGAAAGACTTACAGTCAGGTTCAGTCTGGCCTTGAGAAATTAGAATATATGGGATGAATTCAGGAAGTGGGGTCCATCCTCTGTCCCTCCCTCTGCATTATTGTGCACTTGTGCTTCATCTCTCTCTCTCTCTCTCTCTCTCTCTCTCTCTCTCTCTCTCTCTCTCCACACACACACACTTTATTGTTCTAGCCTTTCTTCAAGACACATTTCTACTATCTAACCCAGCCTGACTTCAACCTTGAGGGCATCCTGCTCATCCTTCCAAATTGTAACTATAGACCACCATGCCTGGTAGTAAATATTCATTACTGTCCTCCACCCTGATGTACCCGCTGGCATACATTTCCTCAAGTACTTATACTTCCCATAAAATCAATAGATCTTAGTGCCCTTGTTTTTGACATGGAAATTAGGGGTTTGGGATGTACTCTTGGTAGAGTACTAGACTAATACTTGGTCCTCACTCTGATGCCAGCAGCACATACATGAGGCATACAAGCAAAAAGATTGGGAGTTCAAGGTCACCCTCTGCTGCATAGTGATCTCAAAATCCCCCCCCCCCCCGCAAAAAGAAATAAGGAAATTGTCATCCAGAAAATTTACATTGTTTTCTCAAGATTGCAAACATGCTGAGTATCTGAGCTAGTGTTCAAACCTTTATGTAATGAAAACACTCACTGCCACAGTGCCCTTGAGGGGCCTTGGGCACTGCAGCATGTGAAAGAAGTTGTAAAAACTGGGTGGTTTTGTTGTTGTTGCTATTCTTTTGTTTGTGTCAGGGTCTCATATAGCCTTGGCTGGCCTGGAAATCCTGATTCTCTTGCATCTAACATCACTCAAGTGCCCAATATTGCAGGCCAATTCCAGCACACTTAACCTGAACTTGGTTTCATCTGAGCAATTATATATCAATGTGGACATTCGATAGATGCAGAGGGAACACTGTCTGGATAGATGTATACATATTACACATATGAATGATAATAGGCACAAAGATACTAGATATATGATAGATAAATCGATGGTAGGTAGGTAGATATAGATAGAAGTAGAGATAAACTTGCCATGAATTGGAGCCCAGTTAAGACTGTATTTCAGCACCAGTGCTTTGACACCATGTGTTTGTGTGCTGCGGTAGCTCCATCAGGAGGGGCAGCCTATGGCAGCAGTGACAAGGGAAAGGTCAGGGCAAGGGTGAGGGAGGGATCTGGCCATCATAGCTCTGGATGAAGTCTATGATGTCAGATGTGGGTGCACCTGCTGCATGTGCCCAGGCGTTGATGGGAGACAGCACGTGTGGATGTGTGCTCTCTCTCCAGGAGCCCTGCGGGCTTACTTTTCTTCCGTAAGTGCTACCACCACCTGTTTAGCGCCACCGTCACCCAAAACACATAGAAATATCTCAGAGGAGAACCTCCAAGCTATTCTCCTTCCCAACTGTGTCTAAGCATTTGATCTCTAAAAGATAAACGATCTTGACCTCATGGATGCCACTTTTTAAGGTTCTGGTATTGATATTATTGACATTTTCTGAGAAGAAAGTCTTCCTTCTTTTATAATGATGTATACTGCTTTCTCTCTCTCTCTCTCTCTCTCTCTCTCTCTCTCTCTCTCTCTCTCTCTCTCTCTCTTAAAACAGGGTCTCACTCTGTAGCCCAGGCTGGCTGAGAATTTACCAAATTCCTTCATCCTCTGTCACCAAGCTGGCTGAGACTACAGTGTAACCTACGGTACTTGGCTGTATAGTGCTGCTTTTGAGTGAATTCCTTTTCAATTTATGTATTATGGCTCTGCCATTTTCTACCATTCTTTTTTGTTTCCCTTTATTAAAGTTAAGATATTGGGTTTATACAGAAGAGCCTTCTTGAGTTTAAGGGTCTTAGAGCAGGCTATTGTCTCTGTCTTTGTGGTGTGGAAGCAGCAGTATTTCTACTTGTGATTAAGATACTGAGTACGGGCTGGGCATGGTGCATTATGTTTATAATTCTAGCATGCAGAATGTTGAAACGGGAGGAATGCTGTGAGTTCCAAGTGTGTCTGGACTAAGTAAGTAACTTTGAGGCTAGCCTAGGCTACAGAATGGGACCCATCTCAAAAAGTAAACAGATTAAAACTGTGCTGAGTTCAAAGAAATCCATAATCTTTTTCAGATTAAAAAAAATCATTTGGTAATTTAGAGTTTTAAAAAGCCTGTTCTTTGTTAAAATACAGAAGTATTGGGAATGATTGCTGAGTCCTTTTAGATCTAAAGGACAGGGGTCATTGTGTTTCTTTCTTTCTTTTTGTTTGTCTGTTTGTTTGTTTATGTTCCTTAAAAACAAGAGATAAATTTTGGTTCCATTAAGAACACAGTTGTGTAAAATGAAGCGAGATCCCCGTCTACTTCTTAATTTTCACCTCACCGTCTCCTGAGTGCATTTTAAGAAAACCCTATGCTCAGGTCTATAGGAATTCAATCGCTGCTGTCAAAGAAGCTGATCAATGTGGAGCCACCTTTGCAGACCTCCGCACCATATATAGTTAAGAGCAATCTGTGACGAACGTCAAGACAGATATAGATAATGTGTCACAGAAGCACACGGAACAGGAAGAGCAATTCCGGCTTTTTATTCTCAACTTTATTGAGAAAATGGTCCTCGACCTAGTTTAGAGTGGAGATGGGGTATCTCCAGCCTCCAACAACAGCGCTTGAGAGGCCGAGGTGCCAAGGAGATCTCTATGGTGTGAGGCAAGCCTGGGCTATGGACTGAATTCTCAGTCTGGGCTTCATGAGATCCTACAAGGGAGGGAAGGGAGGGAAGAAGGGAGAAAGAGGGACAGAGAGAGGGGGAAGGGAGGGAAAGGGGGGACAGAGGTAGGGAGGAAGGGAGGGGGAGAAGGGTAGAGAGTAGGTGGGTCAGGACTGCAAGAGATACTACCTGAAGATTAGGGTTGGGAGGGGGACTTTCCAAAAACATAGTCCAGTTAAGGTAAATGATGAGGAATGTGGATGAATGGCCCATTTTCCTACGCTGTCACGACCCTCCTCAGTCCTTTTATTGTGGCATTTCTCATTTCTCAACATACTGCTTTTAGTCACTTAATTGCTGGAAGTGTCTCTATATCTCCTATGACCCCAGTTCTTCTGAGTAGGTTGTAGCAGCTCAAACACTGGCCACTGTTGCCACTGCTCCGTGAATAACACAGAAAGCAGCAGAATAAGAATGTGCATGTCTGATACTCATCATTTTCTGTTGTGTTATGTTGTTTGTTTTTACTTTTAGTGTTCTGACACAAAGACTCACACTGAAGCCCATGCTGGCCTTGAAGTCACTAAATAACCACATCTTAAAATAGCTTCCATTTTAAGCTATTCTCCTGCCTCAGTCTCCTGAGCCCAGGTCATTCTCCAGTGTGCTCAGAGCTAAACTGAATAAACCTCTTAGGTTCCCCGTGGGTAAAAAGCCCCAGAAGGCTGTGTAACAACTTTCCACCCCATTCCTTGTTGCTATACACTGTACTACTGAAGTACTAGAGAAGCCTCGTCACAAGCACCTTCAGAAATGAGAAGTATAGGCCAAAGAGACGGGTGGGGGAGTTAGGAAAGAAACAGGCTTGTGGTTCAGCATCCTTTCTGTCCTCTTTCTTCCCTCGCCACTTGGAGCATCTCATCTTCCCTGCCACTGTCTCTCCCTGCCCTGGTTTCTCCTTCTAAGTCTCACCTTTCTCCCACTGACCTGGCCTGCTCCTGCCTTCCTCACCTTCCTCAGGGCCATCCTGTCTTGAGTGACTGTCATTTCTCCAGTTCCCAGGAGGCTCCATCTTCCCAGGTTGTGGGCATTTACCCTCTTCTCCTCCCCCTTACCCTTCTGGCATCCTATCCTTTTCTATGAAGTTGGACTCATGACCACTTGGTGATTTCTGTAACCCTCTCCTTTGTGGGTATACACTTTGTCCTCACCTGGGTGACATGGAGACAAAAATCACTTGGGCAAGAGGGACTGGGATAAAGAGGCCATTGCTCAGATTGGGAAGGCGGACTAAATTGGCTGCATCTAAAAGAGATGCAGGGGTCATTTCAAAGGTGGGCATGGTAGACTGTATAACAGTGTTGGGTTGGAACATAGCTCTGAGTTGGATGCAGAACCAAGCCATTCTTCTGGGGGACTTGAGGCTGTGGAAAAGCAAGAGCAAAGCAAACCAAATAGTGCTAATAACTCCATAATAATTAAGGCTTATCACAAGATACCAAGTGATCTCTCAAGCAGCAGTGCTTTGTTGGTGGTGGTGGTGGTGATGATGGTGGTGGTGGTGGTGGTGGTGGTGGCGGCGGTTTTGTTTCTGCAGTGTTGGAGAATGAAACTAGAGCCTCACCCATGATAAATAATCACTTTACCTATGCTCCTAGCAATTATTTTCACGTTTTATTTTGAGAATGGGTCTTGTTAGATTGTCTAGGCCCATTTAGACTTGCTGTCTTGTTGCTCGGCCTCTTAAGTACCTAGTGACAGGAACCTGTGCTGCCAGCCCAGCTGTGTTTCACTCTGGATAGTCATGGTGAAGAGCAGTGAAACACAACATTGGCATTCCCACAGACACGTTTCTCTCCTTACTTCCTGTACACCCCCCACACCATCACACCAAAAAGAGTAAGAATTCAGGAGTCATCTCTTTCTGTTAGAAGCGGGATAATGGTCTCAATGTTAGCATGGCTGAGACAAAAAGATCTCAAGTTCAAGGCTAGCCTGGGCAATGTAGCAAGGTACTGACTCAAAGCACCAAAACCTGAAAGGATGTAACTTTGGTAGAACACTTGCCTATTGCACCATAAGATATAAATAAGAAAGAAAGAAAGAAAGAAAGAAAGAAAGAAAGAAAGAAAGAAAGAAAGAAAGAAAGAAAGAAAGGATTGTGAATTAGTTAAGAGTGTAACCACTCAGGCACACTGTTTGGATTTTCTCCTCCCAAGTATTGAAACCCTGGGCTTCATGTGAGAACTAATTCATACAATATGCTTTCCAATATAAAATAAGCTCTATACAGTTATTAATATTAATATTAATATTAATATTAATATTTTATTCATCTTTTAAAAAACAATCACACAATCCAAAGCTGGAGTCTAGATGGAACAAGAGGCCTGAGATGCAATCTGTACCCTCAGGTAACTTACAGTCTAGTTAAGGAGCCCACTATCCAATTAAGCCCAGAGAGTCCCTCTGATCAGATTACCATAACTTGACCAGGCATACCCTAGGAGGGTTAGAGTTATGGACAGGATAGGAACCTATGGAACACCAAGGAAGTCTAAAATGTAGTACAGACAGCTGATCAAGAGAGCTGGGGAAAAAAATCCCCTTTAGTTATTGACTGTGTCTTGTCCACCTACCCCAAATTCAGCTGCCAGACCTTGTCCACTGCAGACTTCCAAAGCTTCGGAGAAAGACCCAGCTCTTTGCAACATGATAGGCCATGCCGTTGGTGCTGCTTCTGGTCTCATTTCCCTAGCAATCGCCCTCATGAACCCATTCTGCTTCCTGTTCTAGAATGAAGCACACAATGTGTGTGTGTGTGTGTGTGTGTGTGTGTGTGTGTGTGTGTGTGTATATATATATATATATATATATATATCGACACCATATTTGCAAACAGATGCTTCAGACTCCACACACCAACACATGTGTGTTCTCCTACACTTGCTGTGCAATTGCTATAATCTTGGCCTCCCCTTAAACGGGTCCAAACTCTAATGTGTCTTATTGCTCTCCCTTCATAAACATCCTACCATCTTTCCCACTGACTGCTTGAGGGTCCTTTCCTGCATGTTCCTCTGCCAGACATTCTTCTGAAGCCAGAGATTTGGTTTCTAACACATGCTCCGACCTGATCTCCAGCAGGTGTGACAGATCGCCTACCTCCACGTCTCTATCTCTAGCCCCTAAGGCAGAGATTCTCTGTGGGTCAGGAATCCTTGGGGTTGCATATCAGATATTTATATTATGATACTTAATGGTGGCAAAATGACAGCTATGAAGTAGCACTGACATAATTTTGTGGTTGGAGATTCACCACAACACGAGGAGCTACGTTAAAGGGTGGCAGCATTAAGAGGGCTGAGAACCGACCACTGCCCTAGGATCTTCTGAGCCCAGGCACACTAAAGATAATGTGGATGAAGCTTCCAGAAACTTTGCCTTTAGGGAGGACCTGAAACCACTCTACACATGCTGACTATCTCCAATTTCAGTTTCAAACTAGGCCTCCAGAGCAGAGATTATTTATAGACATTATAATAAGTGGGTGTGTTTGTGTGAAAAGAATTTGAACATGCATCAGGGAATAAATTTAGGTGGTGGGAAGCCATCGCTAGATTTGTGTGTTTACGCATATGGCTAGGGAGGAGGTCCCCCATGTCCTACTTGTGACGTTAAAGTTTAAAGGTGTTAGATGCTATTGCTGAACAGCCCTGAGGCGCAAAGAGTGTAGGAGGCATACATTTGCAGGTCTTCAGGTGACTCTAAGAGAAAGGCTCTTGGGGTTAAAGAGGACAGCAGTACTGTCTAAGCCTGACACCTAAGTCATGTCAGCTCCGAGATGGAGTCCTTCCTGTGTGGTTACATTGTCCACCAGGAGCCGAAAAATTTCTACAAGAATAACTGTTAGCAATTTCTGCTTGCTCTAGGGTTGCCACACTCACGTGTGTGTGTGTGTGTGTGTGTGTGTGTGTGTGTGTGTGTGTGTGTGTATGAGCATACTCTATATTCTATCAGTATTTTTTCTGATTAGATCCAACAATATTAACTTTAAAAAAAAGAGAGCCAAATGTGGTCCACAGGACTTGGAAATCTAAGGCAGGTGAATTGTTACAGATTGTTAGACAGCCTGGGCTACACATATATATTGCTGAGGCTAGTCTTGAACTCCTGACTATCCTCCTTTTATATTCCATTAAAGAAATGAGCCAGGAGTGTGTCAGTATGCCCAGCTGGATGTTATAGATTTTTTTTTATATCTAGATAAATAGAAAGAGAAATGCGTAGGGAAGGAGTGGCTACATTCTTGATTGCGGGCATCTCAAGAAAGAGTGGCTCTTGAGTGTCTTCACTAGAGGCAGCTACATGACTTGAGGGCTCCTGAAGGTTGCTGAGGCAGTTAAATGAAAGCATAGCCCAGTTCCTGTGGTGGGCTGGCTAAGATTACAACTGACAAGTCAACACCATGGGCCAAAAGGGTTTCATAAGTAATTAAGATGTGTTACTGTTAGAAAGTTTAGTTTATAACTCTTGTTGCTGAAAAGATTGAAAATTACATGTGTTTATCTGGGAAAGGAGAGAGGCCACATGTGAAAGTCATATATGTTCAGCCTTAAGTATCTTCCAGGGCCATTTTAACATTCCCTTTTGGAACGATCTCTGTATAGGCAACATGGTATAGGCAACTTTAACAGCTAATATTAATTATGCTGAGACTCTTAACTCTAAGCTACTAGGAAACTTCAGGCAGACTTTGGGGTTGGGGGAGGCTCCTTTCTCTTCCTGTACTCCCCCTTCAATCTCTCTCTCTCTCTCTCTCTCTCTCTTTTTACCCTACTTTAAGATGACCTTTGGTTGGAATCATAACAGACTAGAAGAAAATGTTAGAGAGGGGATGAGGAACTGAGGTATAGAAGATCATGGTGACCTTGAAGAAACCCAGACAATCTGGTGAGATCAGAATAGAGTTCATTTGAATAAAGGAATGGAGATGAGACTGGAAAAGCAGGCAGGAGCGGGATCCTAAAGAGCTTCATATGTTGTGCCGGAATTGAATGCTGTGCCGAAGTCAGCCACTGGAAGCTTTGTTCAACAGTGGGTGAAGGGCTGCTAGCTGCCTTAGAGCAAAATGAATTAGAATGACCCATCATCTTTGGCTGTTAGAGTTAGCCTGGGGTGGGGGGTGGGAGTGGGGACAACTTTGGCATCGTTTCTTTTACCATGCTCAAACCATGTGTCCATCACCTTCTGTACAGCGGGCTCTCTCCCAGGCGCTAGTCATTAAAGACTGCCAGTAAGGACACGGTCCCTGCCTTCAAAGAGCTAGTGGGGGAAATGCACATTTAATCAACCTGTTACAACATAATATGCATGTAAGATAATCGGGGAGGTTCAGGCTGGATCTGGAAGAGCATATGGCAGGGGCATCCTAACAAGATCTGGGAGTGCAGACAGGCACATTAACACATTCATTATAGATGTGTCACATTTGACAAAAGGGAAAGAATAGGAGCCAAGGTCATAAAGTACTTAGAGGTCCAATAATCTGTGTTAGGGGCTTAGCTTCTCCTTAACAAGGGTGTGAAGAGTATGAAGGGGGTGGAGCTTAATCATGAGAGCTCCGGGCAAGCGCACACAGTGTTCTAGCGTAACTGTAAAATAGGGCATCGCCGCACAAAGCTGTAATCCCAGCACTCGGGAAAAGGTCATCCTAGTCTCCATAGTGAGAGTGGGACCAGCAAAGGCCGCATAAGACTCCGTCTCAAAACAAACAAATAAACAACCTAGTGGGGTGAGGAGTGTGAAGGGTATTCAGCGCGTTGATGAAAATGTCAGCCTTGTGATTTGAAAAGGTCACTTAGTCTGCAGTACAGAATGTACGGGGACGAGGAAGAGCTATAACCAAGGCACACTTCACTGGGGTCATCCAAGTAGGACCCAGAAGCAGTAAGTAGCAGTGTGGACCACAGAAAGGATGAAGATGCTGGAGGCATTGAGGAGCAAGTGTCAACTGGACTTAGTGACTAGCCAGGGGAAAGAGGTGGGAAAGTGACTCTCGTAGTGAGGAGGAGGAGACATTCCCAGAATATCTGTACTGGTGAACCAGATGGTGTGAGCCGTTTTGCGTTGTCTGGGCCTGTAGGGCTTCAGGTACCTGGGGAACATCTCAGAATTGGGAGATGGCACAGTGAAGATGACGTCAGAGCTAAATCTTGACTGCACAGTTAGCCCATCTCCCCATACCCACCAATGGATGCTATTATATCCAATATCACATAATTCAAGTTTTAAGCTGGCACTCGGGTTGTTTTGTTTGTTTGTTTGTTTGTTTGTTTATTTGTTTTAAAGCAGATTCCTGTGCATCCCAGGCTGACCTTGAACTGGATATGTAGCCAGGAACGATCCTCCTGGCTAAACAGCTGAGGGAAGCACTATGGCCTGTGGAGAGCACTAGGACCCAGAGAAGCTTGTCTTATATGTGTTTCACACATAAATATTTCATTTGAGAATCACTTGGATCTGGAAAGCATCCTGGAAACCACTCCTTGGACCTTCCTTCCAGCCAGACATTGGTAAACTAGGATCCTGGGCCCTGTCTCTCCTCAGACAATAGGAGGCCTCTTGGCTTCTCTATACATAAAAGGAATGTGTTGATTAAGGCCCTCTGCTTCCAGGTTTTGGCTTTACACATTGCTTTGGTGTATTGTGAATAATTGTGAATTCAATAGGCAACTGATTAAAAATTAAATTGGCCACATGGCTCTCTTGGATTTTGCTGGCAGTATGATGGTTATTATTAACACTCTCCCATAGGGCTCATGAAAAATAATCAAGCCTGAGAGTTGAAGTTTATCCCTTTAGATTGGCAATAAGGTATTAGGAGGTCCTTTTGGCTTGGGAGACCACTTAATGGTTCCCCTGATCCTGAATCTTGGTTCTGTTGGCCAGCTCTGACCTTCTCAACGATGCTTAGCCTTCACGCACTTGTTAATAGGAAGTCCTGTTCTCTAAAAACGCTGCATTTCTCCAGGGACCTAACAGGTGTTTGATGTGGGAGGCCCCCAGGAGATGTTATTAGAAAACAACTCCGGAAATCTAGTCTCTAGAACTTTACTTTTTGAAATGTTCCGTGCAGATTTTTATTATAGCTGCTGTTTTAGTCATCCTAACCGGTTTATTTTTGTCTTCTATGTCTTCTGGCATATTCCTCTTCATTGCCCTAGATAACGCAACCCAGAAGGACCAGTTACAATAATGGATCTGGGGATAAATAGGCATACAGTGTAAAAAGGCAGTGAGAAGGAGGGGCTCTGCCTGTAAGAAGATGGATAGACCAAAGATGTTTGCAGACAGTTCAAGGGCCCCAAGCTTGCTGGTATTTAGCAACTCTTTAAGCATCTGTTCCTTCAGGTAGCTGTGCTTGGGGTCCTCTGTTTGCATGTACTCAGTACTGTAGAGAATATGGAGAGATGGGCATGCATTACTTATGACCCTGTCCCGACTGCCTTATAGTGATGGAGACAGATATGGGGCTTCTTCTCACACAGTGACCTTAGTTCATCAAGGATGTACTAAGAACCAGCAGAGTACTGAGGGAAGACGGGGCATGTAACAGGACAGACTGGAGTCAGATGACTCCAGATAATGGTTTTCAACTGGCTCACAGAGAAGTCATTAAGACAGAAAGGGCAAGTCTAATAAAATAGCGCCCAAGAATAGTAAGGAATTGTCAAAGTGAATCTTTTCCTGTATTCACTAACCATAAGGCTCATTTCTCACGTATAACTCTGTAAATGACTATATTTTGAGCTCAGGCCACTGAAATACTTTAACATGTGAATTATGTTTTATTCATATCAAAGTTGTAGAGATTAAATGCCTGGGTTGTGAGACAAAATACTTTTCTATACTCGCTGTCCTTGCCAGGCATGGCGGCTTAAGCTGATAAGGATAAGCCGGCAGAGCCATTGTTATAGGTTTGAGGCCATTCTGGTCTACATAACAAGTTCCAGGCCAGGCCAGATTACAGAGTAAGACCCTGTTCCAAAAAATCCAAACACGGAACAAACAAAACTGCTCTAATATATTCTAATCCTAGAACTGCAAAGTAAAGGCAAGAGCTTTCCAAGTGTGAGGTCAGTCTGAACTACCTTGATCTGTTTCCTCTCAGAAACACCTTACCCTAAACACCACCGTTTAAGAATACAAAGCCATTTTTGCATCTGTTCCATTTTTTGTGTCTTATTCTATTTTCTCATTATTTTAATTGATGTAAAACAATTGCACAGATTTATCAGTTACATTGTGTCATTGTATATATTAGGATACATGTATATATTGTGTCCATCTTTAAGGGTTTGAAGTTTTTGTTTCAATTTTATTTCTCTTTGTAAGCACGTGTGTGTGTGTGTGTGTGTGTGTGTGTGTGTGTGTGTGTGTGTATCTATATGTGTATGATTTGTGTCTGGGGCGTGTGTGTGTGTGTGTGTGTGTGTATCTATATGTGTATGATTTGTGTCTGGGGCGTGTGTGTGTGTGTGTGTGTGTGTGTGTGTGTATCTATGTGTGTATGATTTGTGTCTGGGGCCATACACACCTCTATCAGCTTGGAGAGTTCAGAGGAGCACTTTGTGGAGTTGGCTCTCCCCTTCCACCTTTATATGGGTCCAAAGGATCAACTGTAGGTTACCAGACTTGCTTAAGAAGTCTCTTTACCCAAAGCACCACTGGGCTATTTTTCATTTTTATTTGTTTGGAAAGAAGTACAGAGATGTCTATACCTCAGGGTGGAACTCCTGCTCCTAGCGCCTCTTGAGTTGACTCAGCAGTTACTTGACCTCAAGCACAAAGCTTCACCTTTCTGGGGCTTAGTTTCCCTGTCTGTAAAGTGGAGCTAATTAAAGTATTTGCACCACAAGTGCCAAGTTGGGGAAGCACAATCTAGATGCTTACCTGCCTCAGATAACACAGGATTCCCTGTATCACGTCTGGTGATCTGCTAAGACTCGTAGAACTCACTGACAGCTGGGTGCCCACAGCTATTGTTCATTTCCATGAAAGGCTATGAATTATAATCAACTCAGAGGAAGGCTTTATTGGACAGGAAACTACTACAAATATGTAGTTTCTAGTTGTTTACTCGCCATGGGACTGTGGACAGTTCTACTTCCTTGGAGTTGATATGTGACAATTTACAAAGCCTTGCTCGGCACCTGGCCTCCAGTGTCCACATGTAACTGATCTCAATATATAACCCTGTCAAAGATCCTACCTTAAGTCACACTCTTAGACTTTTCCGTGAGGCCACAGAACAAGGATGCAGACTAGACCTCTAGTAAAGTCACATTCTTGCGTTTGTTGGTTGGAGACACAGGGTCTTATTATACAGCCTTGGCTGATGTGAAACTTTTTATATACATCATGCTGCCTCAAAATTGCAACAACAATCCTCCTGTCTACCTCCTGAGTGGTGGGATTATAATTGTGGATCACTAAACCTGGTGGGGTTTTTGGCTTATTTGTTTGTTTGAGATGAGCCTTGAGATTGCCTCTTGACACCACCCACCCCACCTGCTAGCATTCTGTCTAAGCTCCACCCAATAGTTACCTGGAAACTATAAAAGGGGCTGCTTGCCCCCTCCTCCCTCTCTTGTTCCTCTCTTGCTCTCTTGGGCTCTTCCCTTTGCCCCCTCTCTCCCCATTTTCTTTCCCCCCTCTCTCCACCTGCTCATGGCTGGCCTCTATGTCTCTACTCTCTCTCTCTCTCTCTCTGCTTTTCTCTGCCTCTACTACTCTCTTAACTCCCCTCCCCATGCCTTCATAAACTCTATTCTATACTGACTTGTGGCCGATCCCTCAGGGGGAAGGGATGCCTTGGCATGGGCCTGCTGAGACATCCCCTCCCCCCCATACCTCAACCCCCCTCACCATAGAACATATTCTTTTTCTCTGTATCATTTTATGAACACATCACCACTCTGACCCCTATCTCTCAAGTTCTAAGGAAATAGGAGACACCACATCTAGTTGGATATGGTTAAACCTTTTTTTTTAATGGCTAAACTCTTTAAGTTTAAAAAAATTAAGAACTAAACGGATAAATAGAACATCATGGTGCATGTCTATAATCTCAACATTCAAGAGGCTGAGGCAGAATTGGTACCATAAATTTGAGGCCACCTTGAATTATAGAGTGAGCAGTAGACCAGTTAGGGCTATATAGCTGGACCAGGCTTCAAAACAAACAAACAAACAAACAAACAAACAAAAACAAAAGGTAGAATAAAAAAATTAAGTACAGTTTATTAGAATGCTCTCTACTAAGAAACAAATCTAATATTTTATATATCAATTAGTAACCATCCTTCCTGATTACCTAATTTAATACCTAATATCGTAGATACTGAAGCAAATTTAGAGTGAGTGAGCTACAGTTCATATACCTTGTAGGCAATATCTGGCAGTTGGAATGAGGCCAATAAAGTCAAAACATGGCCAATGCCTCCTAAATCAACAGCCTGCTAGGTTGCTTCCTAGTAGAATTGGCTAAAGAGTAGCTTTGAGGAAGGTGCCATGTGAGAGCAGCCTTTGAAAGGGGAAGGGGACGGGCACACCAGAAAGGCACAGAAGGAAGTAAATGAGAATAATTAGAAATGGGGACACGGGGAACCTTCAGGGAACCAAAAAGGGCTGCCATGGGGAACTGCAGAAGAGACAGAGAAAGGAAATGCGGGGGAGGGAGGATTTGGTCAAAATAGAGTCCAGCCCCACTAAAGAAGTGTCCAGCCTTGTGCTTGGTTGTATATCCCATATGGAGTCTGTGACAATATAGGGAGGGCCTAAAGAAAACCCCTGAAGTAAATATGCTCATTTTATGACCCCAGTCTGAGAACTGTTCTTTTCTCTGCCCTAACCCCCTGCCAATACCCTGCTTCAGTTGGTCAGTTAACAATTCCCCCTGCAGGAGGCAGCTCCGGAGTAGCTTCTGTGTGTATCCCCTTTACATATGCACATGCTGAAACTGCTTCCTGTTTCTTTCCATACTGCAAACCGGCCATAACTCGTCATCTCAGTATACACTTGGTGTCTGGTTCAAAATAGACATCGGTAGGTAAAGTGGGGGGGGGGGCGGAGGAGGAGGAGAGAGACACGGAATACTGTCGGAGAATTTAGGCATGAAGGATGGGTGTTTCTAGTTGTAAGGGAAGCTAGGATATGCAGAAAGCAAGTATTGATGCCTAAGATAAGATGAGTGCTGGTGACTGCATTGCAGTCTTAAGATGCCCATCCCTTCAGATAAGGAGTATGAAAATACCAATAGAAGTAGAAGGATAGCCTGCTCAGTAACTAGATTAACTAGGCTTCCTGTATTGGTTTCTTTGCCTTACATAAGCTTAGTAAAATTCTTACCAAAACCCAGGGATATAAATACATTGCTCCCCAATTTTCAGATTGAGGAATTGAGGCACTAAACAGGTTGCCAAAACCAAGAACCTAGGTATCAGTGCTAGAACTGTGAAAACCAGCTCTTGTTAAATTCACTTAATCACATCTTAATCAAAGGCACTTACGAAGCTGGTATCCAAGCCAGTGTTGCACCAAACCTTCAGTTCTTTCTGTTGGTTGTAATAAAGCCAATTTTCTTTTTCACTCGAGACTGTCCGATTCCATGCCAGGTCTCTAACACATGGTACTATGAGGATGTTTATGTATGAAGGACCACTCACTGGCCCATTCACAGGAACAAGTTGCAAGTTGCATTTTTTTTCTTTTCAAGACCAGACATCCAAGAGGCTTTTTATTGACACGGAACAAAAGCAGCACAGTGGTTTAAATGGTCTGTTGTAGTAACGACCCAGGCTTCTGCAGCGGAAACTCCTTCTGCACTACACAGAGCGAGCATCCTGAAGCTTTTAGCAGGCACAGCTCTTTAGAAAGCTGGTCTTCAAGGGTGAGGTGTGTTTGCTCTAGGTTTCCCTGCTGAGGTGGCCATCCAGGTTCTCTTTACTCCCATCATTTTGTGTAATTTAGATCCTACTTACTGGCTTTTCCCTCCTTCTCTCATCTGTCAGAGCCTGAGGCTTACTCTTTCATTCACAAAATAGAAAAAGACCCTGGCTTGTCTTGGAAGAGATCTAAGCCACTTCCCTCTCTCAATTGGCTACTCTTCTGTTTGTCACATGAACTTTTAACATTTTTTATGTTTATTTTTCGAGTTGAGGACCAAACCCAAGGTCTTGCGTTAGCTAGGCAAGCACTCTACCGCTGAGGTAAATCCCCCAAGTAAAGATATTTAATTTTAATATGGGGAAGAAGGTATGTGTGTGTATGAATATGGGTGCCCCCAGACTCTATTAGAGGTGATAGATGCTCTGGAGCTCGAGTTGCAGGTGGTTGTGAGATATTCAGTGTGAGTGAGGGACCAAAGAGGTCCCCAGAGCAAGAGAAATGCATGCATGCTCTTAGTCATGGGACCAGCTCTCCTGTCCCATCAAATGAATCTTATCCTGCTAACCCTGTGAAAAAGTCAGTCAACTAGGAAGGTGTCTAGGAAGGTGGTTTGGGGGTTTGGATCCCCCAAAGTATTAATGCCCCCCAAACTGTGACATGACAGCCCTTGAAATGAAGGGGAACTCTCACAAATGTTAAAAATGGAACATAGCACCAATGGAGTAAGTGGGGTGCCCAGCTGTTGCCAATGCACATGATGATGCTCACTGATGATCTACGGGAGGGAAAGAGATATCCCCAGCAATGTCTCAGATTCTCAAATGAACCAAAAACAAATGAACTCAAGCTCAGTTTGGGGGTACACTTTTTTGTCTTGCAAATATGGCCAGTCAGATCTGTAAGCATGTTTTCTGTGTACGTGTAGTTAGAAATATAGTCATGTATCTTAAAATACTTATTTATGTGGAGGCAAACTACAGAGGCCCATAGAAACCAGAGGAGGGCATCAGATCCCTTGGAACTGGAGTTACAGGGGTTTGTGGGCTGCTGGATGTAGGTGCTGGGAACAGAAGCCAGCTCTTCCTCAGTAGCAGTAAGGATGTGTATCTACAGAGCCACCGATCCAGCCTCAAAAATCATGTCTGTGTAACAGTAAATGGAGCCAGCAATTTTTTTAATGAGCAGTTAGAAAGTGGAGAAGGGAGAAGAGTGGCTAAGAGTCATCCCTTACCTTCCAGAGATTAGGAAGGGAGGGGGAGGAGGGAGCTCCAGGAAAGTTGCTTCTGTCAAAGCTGTGCACAGTGGAATTCAAAGAAAACAGTTCTTTAACTGAGAGAAGGTTTGAGCGCCCTCATGTGTTCCTACACAAGAAGGTTTTTTTGTTTTGTGTTTTTTGGCTTTTTTTTTTTTTTTTTCATCTCTTTACAAGATTGTTAAAAACTGTCATGATCTTCCTGAGTTGGGGTGAGGAACAGACATTTAGCAATAGAGGTTAGCCAAGAGATGTTATCATAAGTAAGTGAGCAACAGATAGCACCACTTCTCAAGACCCGTTCTAGGTAGCCTTTTGCAAACTTTGCAGCTCCAGAGCCATGGCAATGGCAGGCTGAGCCTCAGCTTCTTCATCTAAGATTAACACACGTAACTGCTGCCTTCAGGATTGTGACAAAGTTCAAACGATATGACCAGAATGCCCAAACCTGCCATTGTTAGGAAGAACTCTAGAAACTGAAACTGTTATTTCCAGACCAGAGCCTGTGCTAAGAACCAATGACAGGTTAGTGACAAAGCCTGGGGTTCGAGCACTGGGGAGGTAAGATCTTTCTACTCTTGAATAAAAGTCTTCAACAAGAACTGTGGATAAGAGCAAGAGATGGTTTTAAAAGATATGTGGCTGAATATGTGATTTTTTTTTCCAGAGGTAAATTACTCCTTCGAATAGGGAGAGTTAAGTGAGGCTGGCCATGTGCCCTTCCCATAAATAGTGACTTCTGGAGGTTCTATCTGCCTAATCTCTGGCACTAAAGCAATCAAAAAGACTCTGAAGGGATGTCCGTGTATCTCAGTGGTGGAGCTTGCTTTGTATCCCAAGACCTTGAGTTTCATATCACCTCAAAAAGGAAAAGGAACAAGCAAAAAAAAAAAAAGAAGAGGCCAGTTATGAAATAAGTTATTTCAAAACTCAGTCCAATTTCTGTCATTGATCAGTTCCCAAAGTTCTTTGAGAAATTTCTATTGATTAAGGGGCTAACCATATTAAAATCAATAAATTCAGGAGGAAAAGAATAGTTGGGTGGGTCTGTCCTCTTACTTTATTTTTCAGTGAGTGACATAAGCTTTCTCAGCTGCAGCATCCATCAGAATTGCAGTTAGTGAAGGCTTTTTCCTGTTTGGGCCCAGTGAACTTTCAAAGGTTCCCTCTCCCACCAGTAATCCTGACTGCTCTCCTTTTCAATATGTGTGGATGGGAAATATTATTATTTATGATACAAGGAGACCTGACCTTTAAATGTCAACACAAATGCAGGGTCTGGCCATCCCTTTGTGTCTTCTTCCTGCCTATCAGAGAATGGAGGGAGGTGATTCAGAGGTATATAAACTGGGGTGGGGCATTAAAGGAACCCATCAGTGATGCCTCCGCGGCCTGGCTTCCATGGTCTAAATTCTTACTCTAGGTAGCATCGTCACAGGGAAGGAGGTAGAAAGCATCCCAGAGCTGGTAAACTTCTCCCCTCGCCCCAGTGGCTTGTCCACCCTTTCTGCTAACGTGTTACCTTTCAAGACAACAAAGGCAGCCCGTGAGTGAGGCTGAGGCAGTCATTATTTATAGGAAGCTCCTCATCAGCTCTCTCTGTGGTTGTGGAACCTCTGGTCCTAGACCACAAAAACCTGATGTAGCTGCCGTACCTCATTCTTCTTCAGGGCAGTCAGAAGCTTCAGACAGACCTTCTCTGTGGTCAGAGATCTGTCTTCAGCTGCTTCCTGATCATATCCTCTGTCACGTGCTTGGACAAATTGACTGAACCACACATTTTCATGATGTTTTTTTCAATAATGTTGGCCAAATGCTGTAAGTCCCCATTTTGTCTTCGTGACTTTATGGTGTGTATTACTTTTGTTCTTAGAATGCCTCCCTCTCCAGTCTACATAAGCTGATTGCGATGTTATGTACTGCCAGTCTTTATATAAGAAAGATTTTAATTCTGGCATACAAGAAAAAGAGAAAATTTTGTTTATGAGCCTTTAAGGAGACCATTCTTATCACAGGATCTTTCTTCTTACACTTAACCACCCATGTCTCCTCTTCCTATGGCACCATATTCTACCTGACATAGATCTTCAGCAGCCTGGAGGTACAGTCCCACAGAGTATTGCTTCTGATAGGCAGGGACCTCCAAACAGAGTCAGACTGAGGCCCAATTGCGCTTTCAGACAAATTGAAGATCAGCTACCCATTCACATTGTCACTTTCAGAACATTCTTCATTTTGGTAGAAATGGGGGAGGAGTGGAACTGTACTGACTCTGTTAGATGTATTGACTAGCTACATCCTCAACCATGAGCAGGAGCGAACATATTTCTAACACTTCAATTTTAGTACATTTGAATGTTGGAGGCATTTCCTAAGAACTGTAAGCCACTAAGCACTTGGAGATAATGTATTTGAGGACCTGAATCCTATCTTAGTTCGTGCAGTTCTGGGGCTCAGACTCACAAACTTGAGCACCGTAGTAAGTGCTTTACCACTGAACCACACTTGGATTTAAGAAAGTGGTTCTCGTTAATAGCCCAGATTAGCCTCAACTCTGAGACCCTTCTTCCCCAGGGTTCTGGATGGTACAACCACAGGCATGTTCCATCACTCCCTCCATTGAGATTTCTTTAATGCTATATGGACACTCTTTTTCAGTCTCTGTTTGAATCAAGCATGAACTCCGAGCAACCAGGCTGGCTACCCTGAAACTTGGTGCTAGGACATCCGTCTGGGCCTTTCCATTTTTTATTCCATTTAAGGTCTATCTTCTATCTTCTATCTCTTCTTTAAGAAACGGGAGCGAATCACTTGTCATTCTCTGGCTTAGATCCTATCGGCTTTGTCTCCTGCTCTTTCCACAGAGCATCACCAAGCCCCTATTTGCCTTTATTGCTACCCAGAAGATACTGATCGTCATGTGGTTAACATAACTTAACAAAGAGAAAGTATGAGCAAGGGTTTTGGTTTTCTATGTTTGGGCATTTTTAATATTTTCTTAATTCTGCTGGTTTGGGACAGGATAAGTTCCCCTGTGGCTCAAATCTTATTAATTTTCTCAGGAGATATAATTTGTATATTCTACATTAATTTAGAAAAAAAATGTGACATTCAGTGACATTTTATGCACCACCATCTCCAGGAGAAAGTTGGCTATCATCCAAAGTGATTATATTTGGTGCTGAATTTTATATGTAATGAAAAAAATGTATCACTTAAATTTGACTTCCTCCCTCCCAACTTTAAATGTTAGCCATTTAGAAGCTTGGTAGCTTTCCAACTATAAATATTTGCTGAGATTTCAATTCTTGGGTTTTTTTTGGTTATAATTGGCAGATGGAAAGCAATTAATAATGAGTAAAAATGAGTCTGAGCTTGTTCTGTTGCCAGGGACACTGCCACATGCTCATTTAGTCTTTACCACAAACTAATGTGTTGCTAGTGTCATTCCCATTTCACAGATGAGGAAACTAAGGCCCAGTATTTCTGTCACATGGCACATGAGCACTAGATCTAGGATTATGAACTCAGGCAGCATGGTTCCAGATCTTGTACTCTTAGCCACATGGGAACTCTCCATTTCACTCAACACTGTGGCTGTTTCCCAAATCAGTCATCGTCACTTGTAAAGATGTCCTAAATTGAAATCTTTTGAAAATTGCTAGTTTGGGTCCTTTGGGGTTGAATACACATAGAAATGAGTGACTTATTTCTGGGAAAGATGTTTGTGACTACTTGAAGGAAAACTGGAGACGAGAGAGTTGAATAGTCCTGTAATATTGTTCTGGGGCAGGAGATGGGAAGAACATTTTCTCTGTAGGGTCATATGATGGATGACATGTGAGAAAGCATTTCTTAAGGGGGTAGGGGAGAAGCTCATGAGGAATAAGACTGTCAAAGTACCATCCAGACAAACCAGGGATGCAATCATAGATAGCATCCCTTAGCATTTTGCTCACAATAATGTTCCCACAATGAGTCTTTTTAAACATTTCTGTACTGCTCTAAACAAATACATTTCAGTAGTAAAGATCTAGAGAGATTGCTCAGTGGTTAAGGGCTTATACTGCTCTTGCAGAGGACCAGAGTTCAATTCCTAGCACTCACGATGGGCAGCTCATAACCTCCTGTAATTACAGCTCCAGGGAATCCAGTGATGCCCTGGTGTTCTGGTCTCCCTGAACGGTGCCCACACATGTTACACACTCACACAAACACAGATAAATAAAGGGAAATCTTATTTGAAAATTAAAAAAAAATCACTGTACATCTGTTTGTATGCCATGCTTATAGCTGTGTTTAGACATAGAGTAGGAGCGGTTTTAAATCATTGTTATTTTGTTTTGTTGTTTCTGTGGAGGTTCCTACCTCCTCTATGAACCAATTTTATTATAGTTGCCTCTAGGGACCATCCCCAAGAACAATGAAGAAATCAGGCCAGGGAAAGGAGGACCAGTGAGCCACTTGGAGGGACTGTTGAGTTTCAGAGTTGAAGGAATTCCAAAGAGAGAGTTGGGACAGAAAGTTTCCTACATATGTGGGTCCAAGGGCTCCTTGATGTGGGCGTCACCATCCCTAGCTCCCTGGTCATGACCCAGGTGTGATGAAGAAGTTCACCATCCTCATAGCTTACAGCTTCCTCTTCCTCCATCCATGCTTCTGTGGCTACGAGGAATGCCACTTTATTCTGAACTGTCACTGAAGTATAATGGTATGTGCCATGGCTGACTATGTTGTCTGAATTCTTCTTGTGTTGTTTAGAAGCCAGGTTCCTAGGGAATCTGCTTTAAATTCTTTTTAACTGAGCTCAGGAAGAGGCTACTACTTCAGTTTGTGAGATCTGGGTAATGACAGTGTGGTAATAAGGGAAAACTGGGTAATAACTAAACCTTGAGCTCTCAGATCCCCAAGAAACGATCAGAAGAAGCACCCATGTTGGGCAATTTGTGTTCCAGGAAAAGAACCAACTGGCTGTTCCAGGAACTCACAAGGCCATCTTGTTTTTTGTGTTGTTTTTTTTTTTTCCTTTGTCCCTGGCTTCTTACATGACTCTCACCAACAATGCTGTCCAAGAGGAAGTTACCATAACTCTGAACCAAGACACTATTACTCTTTTTCCATCCCAGTCTCTCTTCCCTTGTATCTTTGTTCAGAACTCTAACATAACTGAGTGCACATACAAAAGGCCCTAATTAATCTGAGGCAACCTATCCAGTCATTCCTAGGAGGCACACTAGGGAAAGGAAGGCCTCCTGATATCTTCACACTAACAAGCTGCACCTACTCAGTTGGTCAAAGGGGGCTTTGAGGGTCAACTGAGCTGTCCTTAGATACTTGAAAGGCTAGTCACCATAGTAGTACCTCAAATGTTGAAAGCATTCTTGGAGCAAGTTGAAGAGACCATGCCTATCAGCTGAAGATATGAGACAAGGTTAATTTTACATTTGTGATGGTGGGTGCCAAACCTAAAATTTCAGCAGAACCATTTGGTATGTGTGTGGCGGGGAGACAGGGTTTCAACCCCCACATCAAAGAGATCCTGTCTTGGTGTGTTTGAGGCAGGATCCTGGCACTGGTGTTCTTTAAAGATTCCACCCTACCCGAGAGATTCTGATGTGTGTCCAAAACTGAGAGTCACTATTTTCCATTATAAAGTATTGTTCCATACATTGTTCCAGGGTTTTGCATGCATAAAGAGGGAAAGAAAGGTAATGAAAGGTATGAAAATGATGGTATGAAAAACAGGAAGAAACAAATATAATAGTAACTATGAAAATAAAGAGATTGCCAACAACTAAATTGCTAGTACTTAGAAAAAAATCCTCACCTTTTAAAAATGCCTTTTTAAATGTAATTTGGGTATATATCTGTGAGCTTGTATGAGTATGTATACTGTATGTATGTGTACAGTAACATACAGGTCAGGAGAAATTGTTGGATCCCTTAAAACTGGAGTTACAGGTGGTTGGGAGCCACCATATTGGATGCGATGAGTTGAACTCTGATTGTCTGCAAGAACAAAAAGAGCTTTTACAGCTGAGTCATCTCTCCAGCTCCACCCTCACCTTTGTAAGAGCTAAAATTAGTCCTGGGAGGAATAGACCATGAAGGAGGGATTCACATGTTCAAATTTCTTGCTATTCATTATGTAGTCCAGGTAGCCTGAAACTCATGGCAACCCTCTTGCTTCTGCCTCTGCCTCTGCCTCTGCCTCTGCCTCTGCCTCTGCCTCTGCCTCTGCCTCTGCCTCTGCCTCTGCCTCTGCCTCTGCCTCTGCCTCTGCCTCTGCCTCTGCTTCCTGAGTACTAGGATCATAGGCAGAGTTCTACATTTCCAGCTTCCTGGGGAGGACTCTACCTGTTGGTCTGAACACACAGTGAATTGTTTATTTCCAAAGTCTACAGTTGATGTTACCCAGCAAGTATTTGCTATCCCCAACAAAGAACCCTTGAACTTCTGTCAATAATTAACAAGACTGGATTTAAAGTCTTTTCTCCCTATCAGCCAGTTACCAAAACTTTATATTGACTTGACTGTTACTTTATTGATTCTATGTTAACAAACCTTTTGTAGGGGAAAAATAAGCAGAAAGGGCAAAATATTGAAAAAAAAAAACCTATTATTGGGGATGGTTATTTTGAGTTCTGTGTACCTAGAGGACAACCCTGTGGTGCATTCAGCAGCCTTCACCAATATCCCATCCTGTGGGCAACAATGGCACACAAGGTTATAGGAAGGGTAAGGTGGGCTGAGAGATTAAAAGGAAGACTCAAGGTGAGGTTGATCCTTCTCAAGAACTCAGTGCACAATCGCTCCTGTGGCATGGGCTCTCCTTTCTTCAGTAGAGTGGACTGAGAATGGTGTGTGTCCTGTGCAATCAGAAATGGTCCCTGGGGTCCCATGGCTGTCACATTTCTGCACAGTTCTCAGACTGAGCAAAGCATCGGAGGTTGTTAGCACATTTCCCAGTGGATCTGAAACTGGGCTCAGTACCAGAAAGCACACTCCAGAGATTTGTCTCTCCTCCATGCTTGGCTAACAGCTATTCCCTGGTGCCCAGGCAAGCATTAAGTTGAGTGTATGCCTTGCACTGTTACATACCGTGTCCCCAACAGCTGGCTCATTAATGCAATTTAGAAGGAAGAGAGAACTGGCTGTTCACCATTATATGTAAGGTATTTGTAATAAATCTCTCAATAAGGAGGTATAAAAATTCCCTGTTTGGGGGCAGGCAAAAGAAGCAGAACATTAAGCAGAAGCCAGTGAGCCTCATTAGAGACAGGATCCAATGCAGAAGGTCCAGGGAGACGCGCCCCACATTTCTATCGGTAATAGCTTTTCTTTTACCTGAAATATGCTGGTAATTTTCTCACTTGTGAAATTCAGTTCACCTAAAGACTAATAAATATACTGTTTCTTAATATTTAACTGAATCGGTTCCAAGCTCTGGAAGCTACATAAAAATAAAGCATCTTTTGTTACCAGTCTTTCTTTTGCTCATTTTTCTGAGATGCAGGGATAGCAAAGTCAATATAGGATGATTTATTCTGAGAAGAAGGAAATAATATGACAAACTATTTTATATAACTTTGTTATACATATTTCATATGAATATGTATGTGAATAAGTATATGCATATATATAACGTAGCGATCAGGGTCAAAACAAGGGCCTGAGGCCAGAGACGAGAATTTCTGGGCCTTGCTAGACACCATCCTAGGCTCTGGGTACAGTGAGAGTCTGTATCAAGGTTCTAGCCTCTGTTAACAAATATACATGTCACACACACACACACACACACACACACACACACACTCCACAGGCTTGCACTACAGATATATACAACACATACTCTCCAATATACATCAAGGTAATTAAAAAATTTTAAATACATTAAAAAAAAACCAACAACAAAATCAAGAGTCTTTATTCATCTAGAATGCAGATTCTTTACCCAGGATGTAGCCACATCTGTATTGTCCCTAACCATAGAGCCAGTATGAACACCAGCCAAGTTAGCCTGCGACACAAAAATCAAATATGGCGGCTGACCCAGGATGAAAAGCAGTAACACAGTGAGAGTCAATTGATCATTTGCCCTTAAGTAGTTTCTACCAAAGCATTTTCTGATATAGTTGGAAACATCCCTATCCTAAACCTTGGTCATTTGTACTGCACACACACACATCATCATCATCATCATCATCATCATCATCATCATCTCAGTGTCTAGGAGGGTACTTCCCCTTTCTTCTGTAAGGCATGGGGTTAGAGTGACAGCTTCAGCATACGGAAACATGAGTTCACAAAGGATGCCATGCTAAAGTGGGTCAAGCCCACCCAAGTGTTTATCTGATCTATCAAATCTCTCAAGAAGGCATTCTTCCTGTCTCAGATTTGTATGAGAGTAAAGTAGTATATACATTTACTTCTTTACTTGTGTCAACATTTTTTTTAATGGAAATCATAGAGAAGTGAGTTTGCTGTGTCATTGTGGATGCTTTGTTCTGTTTCTGTACCCAGCCCTGGTTAGACACAGGACAAGGCTAGTGAGTACAATTGGTAAGACTATTTTATTTTGAAATTAAGAAAAAAATAAGATAAGTGTTTAAGCAAAAATCAGATTATAGAAGATCAAAATTATGGTTCCAGTTATACACAAGTTAGCATGAGATTCAGTAAACCTTCCTTTTTTATATCATTGCATAGCCAAACATATTCACATATTACTTATAGATATATTCATTTATCTTTTATTTACTATCTTTTGAACAAATAGGAAGGAAAAGCCTATTTTATTAGTTCCATCAAAATATTTGAGATGATTATAGGAAATGATAATGCACTGTATATTTGAGAAGGGTACAAGGACTTTCTGTTTTGTTAAATTCCATTGTGTAGTCATTGCACATGGTACTGTGTGACATTCGGCCATTTTCATACAAGTGTGTATTGTACATTGAGCCTTATACCCCTCTCTCACCCCTCTCCCACATTAGTCTCCTCTGTCCCGATTCACTTGTGCTTCTGTTTCAATGTCATGTGAGCATATGTGATTTTATGTGTTGAATTAAGATCTAGGAATCACAAATGAGAGAGAATGTGCTGGTTGTGTTTTAGAGGCTGCCATAATTCCCTTAATGTAACTTTCTCTAGTGAGGCTTGTGTGTTCCTGCAGCTGACATAAATTCATTCTTCTTTGTGGCTGAAAGAGTTCCATCTGTATATACACTACATGTTCTTTAACCATCCCTCCCCTGTTGGGTACCTAGACTGGCTCCATGAGAGTTGTTCTGTATAGCTCTGCAATGGATGCTGGGCAAGTGTTTCTGTGATGTGTTGACTTAGGGACTTTCAGTAAATACCCAGAAGTGATGTAGTTAGGTCATGTGGGTTTTGCTTTTTTTTTTTTTTTTAGAAACCTCTTGCTGATTTCCATCATGACTGTACAATACATTCCTGTCATTGGTGCATAAAGGTTCCATTATGTCTACATACTTACCAGCACTTGTTTTTGTTTTGTTTTGCTTGTTTGTTTGGTTTTTTTGAGATAGGGTTTCTCTGTGTAGCCCTGGCTGTCCTGGAACTCACTCTGTAGACCAGGCTGGCCTTGAACTCAGAAATCCGCCTGCCTCTGACTCCCAAGTGCTGGGATTAAAGGCGTGCACCACCACGCCCGGCTGATGTTTTCTTAATGGCTGTCATTCAGAATAGAATGAGAAGGAACTGCGACGTATTTTTAATTTGCATTTCTCTGATGGCTAGTGAGCTTATACATATTTTATGTTTACTGGCCATTTGTATTCCTCTTTTGAGAACTGTCCACTATTTCATTTTTTTGACAATCCATGAGCATAAAAGGTCATTCTGTTTTCCAGCATTTTCCTCAATTTTTCAGTGTTTGCAATTTTTTACTGTTAGATCCTTTACTTCCTTCTTCAAGTTTATCTCAAGAATATTTGCTTGCTTGCTTTGAGGTTACTATAAATAGTATTGTTTTCCTATTTCTTTCCCTGAATGTTTGCTATTAGTATTAATAGTGTCTGTTAATATTGTATCCTGCCACTCTGCTGGGGAAAAAAAATCACTGTCTGTGCTGACTGATCTTATGTCAGCATGACACATAAACTAGAGTTATCTGAAAGGAATGAGCCCTAGTTGAGAAAACGTCTCCATAAGATCTGGCTGTAAGGCATTTTCATAGTTAAGGGTTGATAGGAGAGGGCCCAGACCATTGTGGGTGGTGCCATCCCTGGCTAGTGTGGTGGTCCTGAGTTCTACAAGAGAGCAAGATGAGTAAGTGAGAGGGAGCAAGCCAGTAAGCTGCACCCCTCCATGGCCTCTGCATCAGCTCCTGCCTCTCATTCTTACCATGTTTGAGTTCCAGTCCTGCCTTCCTTTAGTGATAAACAGCAATGTGAAAGTATAAGCTGAATAATCCCTTTCCTCTCCATCTTTTTGCTTTTGGGTCATGGTTTTTCATTGCAGCAGTGGAATTCCTAAGGAAAACACTTATCACTCTAAGATGTTTTTCTGTGGAACCTTCAGGGTATCTTATGAAAAAAATTACATCATCTGCAGACAAGGTTGTCTTGTCTATTCCCTTTCATTTTCTTCCTGGTTACAGAGTCTCCCCTAAGACTAAAGAAACGACATTGGATAAGAACGGTTCCCCACTTGACAGAATGGAGGCTGTGAGTTGATTTATGCAGTCTTTACTGGGTTCCTTCTACCTAGTCTTCCCAGGCTTTTCTTATAAAGGAACCAAATATATCTTTCTATTCTTTACTGAGTTGCCTGCCCCCGCACTCCTGAGGTCAGCACAAGTGTCCCTATATGATTTCACATTTCACTGGACCGAGGAACACAGATGAACACCCCGTGAGAGGGTCCTAAGCCTGCTCCGCTTTGCCTCTGTTGTGATAGCCTCTGGCAGCCATCTTTGTTTTTCTTCCAAAGGTTTGAGTTTATTTCCTCCAGAATAGCTTCCCTGAAATGAAATTACTAGATCAACGTGCTATGAATATTTTAAAGCTCTGATTTCTGAGCATATTTCTAAATAGCTTTCCAAAAAGTTAGTAATTTACCTTACACTAGCAATATGTGAGAATTATAGTATTACCCTAGGCTTAAAGAGCCGCTAATAAGACCACATTACTGTTATTTGTGTTTATTTCATTCCCAGCAAGCTAGAAAGATTTTGCAAGTACTTACGTATAATGTATCTGTGCTCTTGTTTCTCATCGTTGTTGTCGTATCGGTTGGATTATTGTCTCATCTCTGCTCCTTTCCCTTTATTGCTTTATCCAGGCTCCCATGATTCATTCAGTTACTGGGTAGACGAAAAGTCCCCAGTGGGGCCTGACCAAACCCAAGCTGTCAAACGCCTTGCCCGGATCTCCTTGGTGAAAAAGCTAATGAAGAAATGGTCTGTAACTCAGAACCTGACCTTCCGGGAGCAACTGGAGGCTGGGATCCGCTACTTTGACCTACGTGTGTCTTCCAAGCCTGGAGACACTGACCAGGAGATCTACTTCATCCATGGGCTCTTTGGCATCAAGGTTTGGGATGGGTTGATGGAGATCGACGCCTTCCTCACTCAGCATCCTCAAGAGATCATCTTCCTGGATTTCAACCACTTCTACGCCATGGATGAGAGCCACCACAAATGCCTGGTTCTGCGGATCCAGGAGGCCTTTGGGAACAAGCTGTGCCCAGCCTGCAGTGTGGAAAGCATGACACTGCGGAGTCTGTGGGAGAAGAAGTACCAGGTAAGAGGAAGGAGGGATGCACTTCCGAGAGCAAGAACTCAACTCTCGGCTTTCCTAGGTTGACAGCTGCGACATAACAACCCAAGGCATAGTTGCTGGACAAGTAGATTGCTTGAAGTACTGAGCACTGTGCGGAAGAGTACCTAGACTCTGAGATTTAACAGGCCTGGTGGAAATGGGATTAAAGCTTGATGTATTAGTTATTTTTCTGTTGCTGTGCTAAAACATCATGACTAAGGCAACTGATGAAAGGAAGCATTGTATTTGGCTTATGATTTCAAAGTGTTAGAGTCAGTGATGGCAGAGCAAAGGAATGGAAGAGCTAAGGGCTCCCATCTCAATGAGCATTCATCAGATAGAAAGAGAGAGAGAGAAAGAGGGTAGTAGGGAGGGAGAGAGAGAGAGAGAGAGAGAGAGAGAGAGAGAGAGAGAGCACTGAGAATGTTACAAGTCTTTTGAAACCTTAGTCCATCAAACACTTCTATCATCTTGGAACTAGAATTCAAATTTATAAGCCTCCATGGGCCGCATTGAACTCCCTGGACTTCATAGACTTGTAGACATATCATAATGCAAAGTCCATTTGACCCAAATTGAAAAGGTCCTATAGACTTTCACAGTCTCAAACCTGTTTAAAAGTCTGAAGTCTCGTCTGAGACTCAAGGCAGTCTCTGTAGCCCCCACAAAAACAAAAGCCCAAAGCAAATGACATACCTTCAACATGCAATGGCACAGAATATACATTACCATTTTCAAAGGGAAGAAAGAGGACATGGTGAAGAAATGTTAGACCAAAGCCAAACTGAAACCCAGAAAAACAAACTCCAAATCCTTTACCTTCATGTCTAGTGTCAAAGGACTTCGTGTTTTTGTTCTTACAACTTTGCTGTCTGCAAAATACTTCTGTTTCTTGAGCTGGTTCCACTGCTTAGATGTAGCTCGCTTTGTCAGAAATCCCACGAATCTGGCACCTCTAACTTCTTCAACACACTCTTGAGTTAACTTTTACAGCTTCGTGCAATGGTCTCTTGGAGCCTCCTGCCTGGCTTCCGTGTTTCCCCTTAACTATGGAGGAAGATTCCATAACCCTCCTATTACCATATCCTTCATGACTTAAAGGCCAAGCAACATGAATGAAACTGCCAAGTGTGACTACCAGCTTGGCACCCAGAAATCATATTTGTCGAAGGTTTGATTTGTTCTTGCTTTTCTTCAAGCAGGAAATTCCTTTTTAGAAGTTGAAAGCTTATCTGGGTGGAGCCTTGCCCTGAGGTCACTCCTCCCTTTATTCTATTTAAGATCAAGCTTCGCTTTAATCTTCTCATGTCTTTCAGAACAAGTCTTGGCACCACCATTAAATTTGGTGCCCCCTTTCCTCTTGAAAACGTACAGTTTGTATTTCCTTTGCCCTGCTTGCTCATTGTAAATAAAGATCTGTGTGATTACCACAGGACAGAGGCAATATTAAGTTTTCTTGAAATCTCCTCAGCCAAAGAAATTAGTCTAAAACTCTGCGATTTAGCCTTAGGAAAATGCATAGGACAAGGACAAAAAGCAGCTGCATTCCTTGCCACAATATGGTCTCTAGCCCCATTGTTAATATCATTCCCCTCTGAGACCTCATGAACTGGGTCTTTATAGTCGATCTTGATTGCAGCATCTACTAGGAATACCCCCTTTAGAGTGTTCTACATTTTTCCTAGTCTGAAATCCCAAATTCTTCCTCATTCCCCCAAATCCCAGCACAGTCAGGCCTGCCACACTCATTCCTCACTCTTGGTGGCAATGTCTGTCTTTGCTATATGTCTATTGCTATGATAAGACGCCATGACCAAGGCAACTTATAAAAGAAAGTGTTGGATTTGGCTTATGGTTTCAGAGAGTCCATGATGGTGGAGCAAAGCCACAGAGGCAAGAATTAGCAGAGAGCTCACAACTTGATCCACAACAGTGAGGCAGAGAGAGGAAAACACTAGGGATTGCACACGCTCTTTGAACCCTCAAATCCCACCCTCAGTAGCCCACCCTCAGTAGCACACCTCCTCCAACATGCCCACACTTTCTAATTCTTTCCAAATATTTCCAACCAACTGGGGGACCAAATATTCAAATACATGAGCTACCGGGAACATTCTCATTCAGACTGCCACACTACCAAATACTTTGTCTGCAGTCTATTTGACATCTAAATTGTCTTTTAATGGCATGGCCAATGTCTGCGCAAGGCAAAGTTGTGAAATAAGCCAGTTGGTCAGTAGAACACTATTCTGTCTTATCTAAGATTTGCTTAATGCCCTCTATCCATGCTCCTCTCCTAGTAAAGATAAACCTCCAAACCCGAGAAGCAAGCTCAGTAAAAACATGGGCCTTAGATGCCAGGGTGTGCTGGTAGCAAACTAGAGCTTTGGGAAAGGACAGTCTCTGACTTCAACTTTATCCAAGAAAAACAAAAAGGGTATATTCATTCAGAGTTGTTCCCATCCCATTAAGTACATTGAGAAAAATATCTTTAAAAAAAATGTCCTTACACATGCAAGGCAAACAGCTCTCCCACTGTTCCACATTCCTGGCCCTAAGAAAAACTTACTAAAGTAGTATTTTCAGGGATCAGAGAGGAGTCTCAGCAGTTAGAAGCACTTGCTTTAAAATCATAATGATAGATGTTCTGGTCCCAGCACCAACCAAACAAGCAAAATGTTTCCTACAAGTGACTCTAACTCCAGCTCTGTGTGAGGTGTAGACAGGTGGGTCACTGGACACTTCCAGCTTAGCCAAGAGAATGTAAGCCTCGGGTTCAGGGAGAGACTTCCTCAAAAGGAAGAAGTGAAGAGCGATAGTGGACACTGGTGTTCTCATCTGGCCCCAGTGTGCATTCAAAGCTCACATGTACTTACACTCATAGGTGTGCATGCACACACACACACACACACACACACACACACACACACACACACACATACACATATACTCGCTCACACACATAAATAATTAAATTAATAATAAAAAATTTAAAACAAACATTTAACTCTAGGAGGAACTTTGTGTTTAAAAGGAGCTCAGTTATGTGTTTAAAAATATTTTTTGAGTACCAAGTATGAGTGATATTTTTTCAAGTATGTATCACATCTCTTCTCCCACATCAGACTCATAGGTCTAATTTAATTTAATCTACTTAGTTATTTGTTGTGGGGTCATGCTTTGCTATAGCCCAGGCTTGCCTAGAACTCTTGAAATGCCAATTCAGTTTGACTAAGCCACCAGAAATCAGATGAACTGTTTTGATCTTCTCAACAATACTAGGAGATAGGCATTTGATCTTGCCCCCCATTTTGCAGATGGGAAAATTGAGGAATGGAGATACTGCAGCAACTTGCCAAAAAAGCACTGTGAGTGAGAGTGTGAGTCAGGGTTCCCTCACTGGCTGGTTTCTCTCTAGTACTTCCATGAGCCTTGATGACTTTCACAACTAATTTCCTGTGTCGTGAAATAAAAACACTTTCATTTCATTAAGAATATTCAAAGCCTGATCATAAGTGTGACACTGTCCCAGCATGGAGCCATTGACTCGTGGCTCTCCTTGAGTGCTCCTGTGTCAGCTGTTAAAGAGACATTAGTTGGGGATACTTTATTCTCAACAGGCCTCAGATGGTTCCCATTGAGAAAGGAGGATAGCATTTGAATGAGGGGGTAAGGTAAGGCTAAATATGAGGTCGGTAACATTGTGTAATTTGGTACACAGATGGTATTCTGGATGGTTGACAAATTGCACAAAAAAAAACCAGGCAGATCCCTGGAGGGCCACCCAGTCTGGCTAAATAGAACTTTCGATTCACCAAGAGACTCTGTCTCAAAAAATAATGGTTCTGGGAACAGAAGAGGATTCAGAAAGTAAAGGAACTTGCTGTCAACCAAGTGACAACCACGACAACATGAATTCAAGCCTCAGGACCCACAGAGTGGAAATAGAGAACTGAACCCAGATGCTGTCCTCTGACCTCTACTGAAAAGGAGGTGGGAAGCTATGAAGGGAAGATACCCAAGGTCAACCTCGAGCTAGCCTCCACACATGTGCACAGGGGTGCACCTGCACCTACATGCACATATGAACACACCAACACTAACAAGTACACATATCATACACGACACACACACTCATACACAACATGCTTGCACACCCACATGCATAGGCTAATTTAGCAGCAACGTTATCCACTATAGATAGTCCTATGGTTATGGAGGAAAGAGACTGGAATGATATATTAGAAAAAGAGAAAGTATCCCCAACTTAATGTCATTTTAACAGCTGGAACAGGAGCACTCAAGGAGAGCCACTAGTCATTGGCCCAGTGCTGGGGCGGTGTCACACTTGTGATCAGGCTTTGAATATTCATTATGTAATGAGTTGCCGTGAAATCTCCCCAACCCCTTGTACCCCTCCTCCAGTGTTTTATTACTGGGATTTAGTATCAGGAAGTACTCTACCACCAGTCACATTTCATTTACTCACCATGTAATTATATCACAGCTCACAGATTATAGATGCATACCCTAGGAGACAAGCCTTAAAGGGTACAATAAGTTGGAGGATTTAGCCTACAATTTGGGAATATTTGAGATCTAAATGAGAAAGTAGGAAATCTATGACCCACCAGGCCATGGTGGTACACACATCCCCCCATTAATTAATTAATTAATTAATTAATTCCCTATACATACCTATCACACACCTCCTCACCTCCCAGTCGCTTCCTCGCACGGCCCCTCCCCCATCCCTCACTCCCCTTCATCTCTGTGAAGGGTGAGGTCCCCTTTGGGTAGCAACACAAACTGACATCTCAAGTCATTACAGGACTAGGTTCATTCTCTCCCACTGAAGTCAGTTAAGACAGCCTAGTTAGAGCAACAGAAACCACAGATACACATCTTTAGTCCCAGGACTCAGGAGAAAGAAGTGGGTAAGTCTCTAAGTTTAAGGTCATCTTGGTTCAACCCCTTGAACCCATAGTAGAAGTTGAGAACCAACTCCTGAAAGTTATATTCTTATGTCCATGCCCCTGCAAACAACAACAAGAAGAATTAATAGAAATAATATATCAACATAAGGTAATAATCCACAACATGATTAGGATGTAGTCATAAGATAAGATCAAGCCTGATGTCCTACATGGTATGAAGAAAGAAGTTTTATAATCCATTGAGAAGTGGAGCACACCATAAGCCAGCACCCCAGAGGCCCCAATAAAGGAACCATCACAGTAAGAAGAGATCACCAGAGGGACTGTTCTTAAAAGAAATGGGATTTTTCCATCTTAGTGTCAAGAGGAAAACTGAACATGAATTGCTGAGCTGGACTGGAGATATTTCAGAGAAAAGCGGCACAAGGGGAAGGGGAAAGAGATGCTCTACATAGGCTCGCTGAGAGTCTCTACACCTGTTTTTTATTAGCAGAGATCCCCAATAACCCTCAGATCAGACTATCCAAGAAGACCAAGGGGAAAGAACAGAAAGTGCCTCTTGTGTAATTTGTACTCATTACACGTTTTCTGAGGCAGAGTAAAGTTGAGTACTGCCCTCTAGTGTGTAGATGCACAGCCTGGAGGCAGATGTCTTGGGCACCACCTGCTAAGCCTGTCACAGGGTTGCAGGGCTTCCTGCCCACACCCCCAGGCCCCCAACCTTGCTGCCCAGGGCAGTTCTCCTTCAGGCTTCACCCTTTCAACCTAACCAGTTTCAGTGCCAGCAGGAAATCTTTGGGTCTCCACAGCAATCAGCTTACAGTGAGCCCGTGATTAACCTCATTAACGCATGTGTTTACCACAGTCACCATCAGAGTTCAGCATTACTCAGAGCCCCTAAGAACCAGGAGGGTAATTACCCCATTGGCAGCCCCTGCCTCTGGGCATTCACCAGGTCTGGCGCCTTCATCATCACCTGAACACACTGGAAATGGGATGGACATATAGAATCCGCCACCCCCTCCCCGAGTGCCTGAAAGATTACTCAGAAGATTACAGTCCACCAGGTAAACGTGAGCCAGGCATTCCTCTTGGAAGACTTCACCCTTGCCCCTAAGGGGAAAACTGAAGCTCTTCCAGAAAGCCACACAGCAGAGCTCAGGACTGGGGCAACCAGAATAGCAATCCTTGGGCCCCCAGCTGCCTCCCAGAAACTAATTAATGCTGTGGCTATAGCTTGCTAATTATTTTCAGAATTACTGCCATCTCCAGTGGCCCCAGTGGAGGCTCAATGGCCTTTACAAGGTCTTCCCTGATACTGGTGGCACATTGCTTCCCTCTCCTGGGATGGGTAATTTCATCAGCGTCAGTGCATACAACTGAAAATCTATTCACTCTCAAATACGTTCTCACTGTTTATCTAAACTCCAAGAGCTATGGCTACTCCAAGTGTCAGTGTCATGAGCACTGGAAACATGATTTCTGGACCATACTGGTTTGAGCCTGATTTGCAGAGACTTCCCAGGGACTGTGTGTGGACGGAATGTAATAAGGCTGTGTCTAGTTGGTTAAAAAAATAATCACAACAAAAAAACTACATCTTTACTTTGACTCACCTTGAACAACCACCAGTCATATACACTGGCAGTACGATCTTGTTTCTGCAGGGTTGGCCCTGCCTGTCAATTTTCCTCAGGGATGTAGCCTTGTCATGTTCTCTGCAGATTGCCTTAAAATACGTCCAAGCTTCTCACTAACCCTAGTTATTAGACCCTGTCAAAATCATTTTATGTATTTATCATAAGGCTTCTACATTAATTAATTACAAATATGTTTGTTATCTGAATAGGCATATGTCCTTTATTTCTTATCAGTTCCCTTTATAATCTTGTCTATTTTTATTTAAAATGCATTTATTAAAAACGTATCGGTTAGAAGGTGGTCTGTGACTTTATCATGTGCATGACCAAAAAGGTAAACCTCTGTGTGAGACAGCAAGTTCTCAGTAACTCATTCTTTCTCTATTTTTAAAAAATAATATATAGGGCCAATGAGGTGGCTCAGTGCATAAGGCATGCTACCATGACCTAGGTCCCATTTGCTTGAAGGTGAGAACTAACTCCCTCAAAAGCTGTGTTCTGACTACTACGCATGTTCTGCAACCGTCTGTGTACCACCGCATCTCTTTGCCATGTACGAAATAAATAAATACATCTGATAAAAACATTATCTAGGCAAAACACAGCTCTTACCTCAAAGAGAATAAGAAATAGTTTGTTATTGAGCCAGATAGGAAATGGATTGGAACACAAACTCAGGATGCCTGGAACAACTTATGTATTTGATTAGCCAAGGAACTAAAGAAAGCCATAAGACACGGCATTTCTCAACATTGGTAGAGACCACAAGTAGGCAGGGTATAGCAAGAGAAGTCATTACAGCTTTAGGATGCAGGCTATGAACATATTTGTTCTTAGAAGCTGGTGATCTACTCTGAATACATGACAAAAATACATAACCTGATAGTTAAAAGGATGTTAGGTCAGGCACGGGTGTGAATGGCTACTGAGAGGAACAAGGCTAGCGCAAGATAGTTTGACTCTAGACTCCAACATTCTTATGTTCCACAATCATGAAGTTCTAATCTATCATTTAGCTCTGTAAAACCTTGCACGGAGATAAGGCTCCCCCCACACATACACACACCTCCCAGTTTCCGTGAACAGTTCTGCTACTTCTGAGCACGTTTATCCACCTCTCTCTCACTGTTCGGCTACTCAGCTTTTAAGTGCTTCTGTCCTTTTTCTGCTCTGAACATTTTAGGTTCTCATTTTCTACCACTGTCCCTTCTACAAGCAATACCCATTCCTGTGGCCAGGGAAGAAGATTCCGGCGCCCTGGGCAAACACCACGAGTGTGCAGAAACTCATCCTCTTCTTGGAGACCACCCTGAGTGAGCGAGCTCCACGTGGGGCCTTCCATGTCTCCCAGGCTATCCTCACGCCAAGAGTGAAGACTATTGCCCGGGGCCTGGTGGGGGGCCTCAAGAATACACTAGTTCACAGGTAAGACGTGGCTCCTTCCCTACAGGTAGGGTTTGTCGTGTTTCGTTGTTGGTGGTAGCTGGTTGACTGTTTGGTTTGGTTTGGTTGATTGGTTGGGTGGTTGAGTTGATTGGTTGATTAGTTGACATCTTGGTACAGTTTTGACTGGCCTTGAACTCAAAATCTTATTGTCTTTTCTTCCCTGATACTGGAATTACAGGTTTACATACTTAGGGCTATCCCCCAGAAGAAGTTTCACACATACAAACTTTCCCTCTCCTTCTCCCAGTCCCTCTCCCCCTTCCCTTACTGCTCCCTCTCCCTCTCCCTCTCCCTCCCCCACCCTTACCCCTCTCTCTCCCTCTCCCTCTTCTTCCCTCCCTCTCCCTCCCTCTGTAGGCTGTGGAGGTAACTCCAATAGTAAAGTTCTCTTACAAGCATGAAGATCTGATTTCCAGAACCCTTGCAAAAACATTTCCGAGCACAGTGAGCCCACATGATCCCAGAAACCAACACTGGAGAAGTAGAGACAGCTGGGTACCTGAGGCTAACTGTCTAACAAACCTAACCTAATTGGCAAGTTCCAGGCCAGCAAGAGACTCTCCAAAACCAAATGGATTATATCTGAAGAATGAGAGCCATGGTTGTCCTCTGGCCTCCCACACAAGCACATATACATATACCTACACACAACTATATCTGCACACACCTCACACACACACACACACACACATACACCATTTAAATTGATTTTATTCTGAATAAACCACAATAAAACTTTGAGAATTACAAAAACAAAAACATAAAACACACCATTTTGGAAAGCTGTGGATTCTAGCAGTAGTATATGAATAGTGCTCTAAGAATCCTTTGACACTTTATTAAAATGTTTGCATTATTCCATAAATATTCACTATATTTTGATACTATGACAAGTACACTGAGCCAGTGTCACTGAGTGGCTTTTTTTTTTTTTTGACACACACCCATGGTGATCCTCTTACTGCCCACACAGCTGACTGGGATACTCCCTGTTTAAGAAGCACTAAATAGAGTTTGCTATGCTCCATGCTAGGGATTGTGGGATGGTCCTCCAGGAATTTGTTCTTTCTTCTTTCATGACCATGAGTGAGTCTTAAGTACCATGCCACAGCCTCAAATACTCCCTTGGGATAGAATTAGGCCTAATATACAGATAAACGTGGACTATCTAGTCATTTTGTTTGAGATGATATTCTTTGTCCTGGGCACCAGTGAATGATGGATAGAGAATGTCAAGAAAGCATATTACATGTATAATGCACATTTGGGTATATATGTAAATTGAGTATGTGTATAAGTGTGTATGTGTATATGTATTTGTACATGTATGTGTATAATGCATATGTATATGTATGTATAAGAATAATATGTATATAGAGGGATATTATAAATTCACTTTTCTGTAGGCTATCCTTTGTAATACAAGTTGAAGAAACTAATGTATTTAGGTTTTCTAAAAATGATATTTACGCGGGCGTGGTGGCTCATGCCTTTAATCCCAGCACTTGGGAGGCAGAGGCAGGCGGATTTCTGAGTTCGAGGCCAGCTTGGTCTACAAAGTGAGTTCCAGTACAGCCAGGGCTATGCAGAGAAACCCTGTCTTGAAAAACCAAAAAAAAAAAAGAGATTTACAAGAATCTGTTTAGTTCTTGAGTTCTGGGTAGTGACTGGAATTTGGATAATGAAAGCTGCATTTTGTCACATCACATGCCCAGTTACATGCCCAGTTATATGCCCAGTCAGTCACATGACCAGCCGCATGACAGTCACATGACCAGTCAGTCACATGTCCAGTCACACGACAGTCACATGACCAGTCAGTCACATGTCCAATCAGTCACATGTCTAGTCAGTTACATGTCCAGTCTGTCACATGTCTAGTCAGTTACATGCCCAGTCACACGCCTAGTCACACTCATTTGGTTCTGAGTTTGAAAACATGGTTTCAGATAATAGCCAAGTGCTTAGTCAGGAGTTTTGAAGGCAAGCAACCCAATAGTGCTCTTGATTTGTGCTGAGAACTCCTGATAATGTCAACCATGGACAGAACCACGGGCTCCTTTCCATGCAGCCCTTCAAAGTCTTAACGGAATTAACTGTGTTCAGCTGGAAACAAAGAAACCCATGGGCTGGCCATCGTGCTGCGCACCTGCAATCCCCACCATTTGGAAGGCGGGGGCAAAGGGATTGTGAGTTCAAAGCCAGGAGAAGCTATGACTGGGTGCTAACACTTTGGGGGGACAAGGGTATGGTAGAGTGAAACCATATCTGTAGCCCAGGCTGACCTCAAACTGACTGCTTGCAACCCTCCTGACTCAGTGTTGGGATTCTAAGTGTGAGCTAACAAGAGAACCAAATGAAATCAAATCAAGTCAAACAATCAACCTTAATCCAGTGTGGTATCTCTTAAAAGGTGCTAGAATTATGCATTTTCTTTTTTTTTTTTTTAAGTATATGTTCAAGTTCCTATCCCATTTTCCTCATTCTTTGGGTAAACTTGTAGCTTAATGTTACTTACTCATTCAATAAAAGTGAAGTTTTCTGTATGTACAGAAAAACAGAAAGAGTACTTGGGAAGAGGCAGATTGAGAGACACAGAGGACTTCTGTAGCCTTTGCCCCATAGTCGTTCAGCCATATCTAACATGAACATTTCTATACCTTAGTGATGACCAGTCCACTGCAAATCTGTGTGGGCAGCTAAAGAAGCTATTTCACATGAAGGGTAGGCCCTTTATTCTGAATAAAAGGTACCCTTTTGCAAATGCTTTTATTTGATTCTTAGATACAGGCTAGTGTTTTGAAGTGGAGAAGGGGCACACCTTCTAAGGCCCTTGTAGGTCCTCATGTAAGACAGTATTCAGGGAAGCTAAGTGATCCAGCCCCACAGATCACAGCTAAGTTTACAGCCCCTGTGAGAGCCAAGAGCCTGCCAGGACTGCCGGGCTTTTGTCTGTGCAGTGCTGGGCACTGCCGTGAGCAGAGAGGATGTCTGAGCTTAATTTCCTAGTGTCCCTAGACTCCTGTGAGTCCCAAGACTAATGTCCTGCTTCCTTAGTCTTGCTGATGATGAACGCTGCCTCTCTGTCTAGTGGTCATGAAGATAGCATGAGCGCAAAGGCAAGGTCTCCCAGCTGGGAGTGAGAATGTGTCCCTAAAATGAGTAGCTCTCTTGGCATCCTTGCCCTTTCTGGTCATGGGAGTATTAGGCGTGTGATCCTACATTCCTGTGTCTACACATCAGTGGAGCAGGAACGTGGCTGTGGTTAGGAGTCTGTTCCCAAGTGCCAGCAAAGCACATGACTGTCATTTCACCACTGAATAATCGTGAGCTCTCCTGAGCACCAGCACCCTGAAGGCTGTCTGTACTGACTAACTCTACATGCATGCTACATAGCTGGTTTCAAGCACTGATCAACAGCTCAAAGCCAGGGAAGATACAGTGTGCCTTCCTACTGGAGACCAGGTAGTTTCCTTGGTGGGAAGCTAATTCCCAACTTTCAGATGCACTTGGAACATGAAACTCTGTTGTTCACGTTGGTTCATCACCCTGGAAGGAAGCCACAACATATATAGGCGATTCAGACTGGATTTCTGTTGTAGTTTTTCTCATACTGGAAGACACCTGATCCAAAGGACTCACAGTGAGTCAGGATGCAGTCAGGGGGCCTGGAGTTGAAACCTGTGGGGTCCCTATTAACGTCACTGAATTATGTCCCCTCTCTTCAAATCCTTGTATTAAAATAATGATTCTGCCAGGTTTAGTGGTGAATACCTTTAGACCTAGCACTCCAGAGGTAGATGCAGAGGTAGACAGGTCTTTGTGAGTTCAAGGCCACCCAGACCTATATACTGAGCCCCTCCCTCAAGTGAAGGTGAGTACATTTAGAGACATTGCATTTTAAAGAGAGAATTAAGTTAAAAAGCCATTACAGGGTGGGTATAATCTACTCACACTGAAGTTCTAAGGGAACTTAAACCCAGAGGCAGTAGAAGAGAAGCCTGGCAGCATAAGCCTGTAATCCCAGCACCCAAACAGAGGAGGGGACAGTCAGTCAAGGTCATATTTGAAAAATGTAATACGATCTCCAGAAACAAGCAGAAGGCAAGAGACTACAGGAATATGTGTGTGCATACAGAGAAAATGACACCTAGGTTGCTGAGGGGAGGGCGTAAGGAAGAGGAAATCTCCTGCAATATAGAATAAAGGCTTCAGAAAAAACCCAGCCCAACAGCATCTTAACCTTGACCATGTAGCCTCTGGAACAGGGGAAAATAACTCCAGTTCTTTGAAGTCAACAGTGTGTGTGTGTTGTTATGACAGAGTAAGTGAGCTAACACAGTCCCCTGAACAATCGGGTGTCCCTGCACACGTTCTTGAGGTCTCTAAGATGAGCTTTTCTTCACCACTTAAACTGGAAAATATGGATTTATTGTCTGCAAAGGGTCAGGGCTGCCTCTACGTGTCAAGTATCATTTCCCCAGAATGACCAGCAGATGGCGCAGGATCTCCAAGCATAGGTTCTGACCAGGGATCCTTTGAATCCTAAATGTTACAAGCTCACTACTACTGTGTCCTTCATGTGGGACTGCTGGGAAATTTTGGCCTTTGTCTGAGAGTTCTGTGTTCTTCAGCCCCTCTTCCCAACACTTGGTTGTGTGGATATATAAGGGGTTTCCTATCCCTACTCCCCCAAGTGAATATATATCCTTATATATATTGTCTCCCTACCTCTTTACTCTTTTGTTTATGATCACTTTCCTTTGCCAAATACATGACACTGCTCTAAGCAGCCATTGCTCTGAACACTTTCCATATACTATCTTTCTGATTCATCCTGTTTCACAGGGAAGAGTAGCCGACAGACAAGGAATTGTAGTAAATTAAGATCTTCAAGAATCCCAACTAATAATAGAAGGACTTTTGTACCACAACCAGCTAATACAATTTTTTCTTTAAAAAGTGATTTGATCAATAAGACTTTTTTCAACCCATGGCAGTGAAGTGTTTGCTGACTGAGAGAAGAGCTGAGGTCTTAACATCACTCTTTCTAGAAGACTAAGAAATGAGGGTACACCATGGTAGAGCAATGGCAGCTTCAGTGGGGGATAGAAATGGGGTGGGGGGACGGCCAGAGAGTAACAGAAGAGAGGGGCCATGGATGTTAGCTAGAGCAAATCCAACCCACATGATTCCCAGACTTGCAATAATCAACTGTAGGCCAGTTTCTACCTTCCTTTGCTGGGTATTTAGTGAGCTGTGTTTACCGTGAGGCAAAACAGCCAGTAACCTTGATGGCTCTTCTCTTCCTCTGTGGCTCCTCACACTTATGTCATACTGGATTGAAAGTGTGATTTACATCGTGAGCTCTGAACCTCCGTCACACCGGAAGGCTTCTGTTTATCAAATAACCCCAGCAACTGTATTCAAGAGACAGCTGATTAAATATTAATCTACTAAAGAGCCATGAACAGTACTAGGATAACTAGCTCTGTGGAAAGTGAACCCTGGCCTTTTGTAAAAAAAAAACAAAAACAAAAAATTAACTTCTGGTAGTTTTAAAAAAGTGAGATAAAGGTGAATCCACTGAAGCTTTTGGAAGGAACTGTGGAAGGAAGAAAATCTTTGTGAGTTGGAAGTGAATATGTTTTTCAAGCAAATCACAGGAAAAAAAAATGATGGTAGATTGGAGGGATGGCTGGGGGTTACAAGCACTCACTGGAGAGGTGGCTAAGCCAAAGACACAAGTTCAGGTGGCAGCCTGTAACTTCAGCTCCAGGGGATCCAACTTCCTCTTCTAGATTCTGTGAACACCTCTGCACACACATACACATACCACCATGAGGACACACACACACATGTGCATACCCTCATAAGGACACAGCTACATAAATAAATCTTATTAAAGAAAAAAGATAACAAATTGCACTCCATCAAAATTTAAAAATCCAGGCTTATCAAAATATTTTGTTGAGAAAAAATACAAGGTAGAAGAAATGTTTTCAAAATATATCTGACAAAAAACTAGTATCCCAAATGTAAAAATGATTTCTAACATTTAACATTTAAAAGAAAAAAGAAGGAATAGTATCAAGTCATATTGTGTGAAACACCCAGAGAACAAATAAAACATGTAAAATAATTTTAAAAATGATTAAAAGCTAAGTGAAAGAATTGTTAAAATGATGAATAGATAGATACTTGCAAGAAACAGGTATACAAGTCCAGTCTGCATTCCCAGCAATCCCCCTGCTTCAACCTTCCATGTGCTAGAATCACAGACATGCATGAGTCACCATACTTGGTTTAGAATGACTAGATTTCAAAACAGTAGTGGGACCAATTTTTAGGGAGAACGTTAACTGTCCAGAGCTTTCTTGTTCTGTTGGTGCAACTATAAAGTAGAGTGGCCCCCTTGAGGAAAGCTCTGGCAGTTTCTTATAAAACTAAATATAAATAAACCCTATCACAGACCAGTCCTGTGCCTTGATTTTTATCCAAGTAAAATAAAAGATGATGCCCATAAAGAGACTCATAAAAGAATGCCCATAATAGTTTATTCATAATGACTGCGAATTAAAAACACTCAGTGTACCTATCAGTAGGAAAATGGATAGGCTATGTTGTATTCATACAGAGTGGCGGGGATGTGCTGATAGATTTGTGGCAAGCAGAATAGTAAAGTAGCAGTGGCACGAGATAGGGGCGGATCCATTTACTGTAAAACTTCTTTCAATTTGCCGTATGTTTGAACTTTTTTACGAGAAACCCTAAGAACCTAACAATAGAGGCCTATTGGACTTGGGGTTACAAGGTCCTGTTATGTGGCTGTCCATTTGATGCTAGAAGCAAATAGTCATTTGCATAACAGAAGCCTTGGAGAGGTTAGTTCTGGTGGAAGGCTGATCCGTATGCATGGAGATGTAAAGCTGATGTGTTTCTGACACACATTTTGTAGTTACAGAAATGGCTCATTGGCTTTGCTGCTGTTGTCACTTTAACCATGACCATCTGTTTATCCTCTTTCCCCCCAACCCTTTCTCCATGTAGGAATCTCCCTGCCATCCTTGATTGGGTGAAGACCCAAAAGCCTGGCGCCATGGGCGTCAACATCATCACCTCTGACTTCGTGGACCTGATAGACTTTGCCACCACTGTGATTGAGTTGAACGACCTTCTAGAGGATAGAGCTCTGACTAAGTGTTGAATTCATGTTTAATTTGAGGTTGAGGTTCTTGATCCAAGGTAGGATTCTAGAGGGTTCTAGGAAAGATGGCTCGCTCGTAGGCAGTCACGGGGAAGTGAGGAAGAGAAAGAAGACCCTCTCTCTTTCCTCACATAGCTATTTGGACTTAAAAAAAATAAATAAATAACAAAGGGTTTTCAATGCATTTTCCCCAAACGACACTTTTACAAACTTAAGTCTAAGAGAAGAATGCATGTTTCCTATGGTTAATATCAGGATCTCCCCAGTGGCTTGTGGTGGCATATGGAAGATGGAAGCATCCTTTTCAGGTTCTGTGGGCTATGCAACATCCTAACTGGCCCAGCTTCCTCTTGTCTTCTGTGGTCATTTGCTCCTGTGTGAAGACTAAATCAGAAGAGCATTCCTGTTCACAAGCATGGCACATGCAAGCGTGGACCACCCTCAGAGCGCTCTGCTGTCAACCCAGAGCTCTAAGGGGCTCCTACAGAGCCAAGAACCAGGTCTCTCATGAACTGGACAGTATCACCACTTTTCTACAAGATATGTTTATTATCACAGTGCTCAGCCATAGGCTAGCTCTGCATATCTTGTGCTAGAAGTGGGCACCTTTATTCTTCATATAAGCAGTGCACCCTACCCTTGGCATCAGAAAATGTATTTTCTTATTTTAATGTATTTTGGGCCCTATCTTTAAAATGATTGGAACAGTAGTTGGAAAGTCTTTTATGTGAGGGCCCAATACAAACTAAACATGCATGTTTGTTGCATGCCAGAGTTCTTTGATTTAGTTCTGTAACTTTCTCCCCAAACGACCATCAAGCAAGTCCCTGGGTCATTTTGGCAAAGTCCTCTTTGGAGTGAGGTCTTCAAGCCAGATAGCAGAATCCTATTTTATGGTCGTCTGTCTGGGACCTGGTCTGCTGCACGACATGATGCTTGTCTATGACACCGTTGAGGAGGCTGACACAGGATGCGTGGGAACGTGCAATGGAATTAAAGGACGGTGGTCCAAGTGGGTTTGGAGCCAGTTTGTAACTCCTTGCAAACAAGACTACCTCGGGGACATTTAGCATGACTTGTATGTCATCAAGTGAGGGGGAAAAAAAGCAATGCTGGACATTTCTGCTTGTTTTTCCATTTAGTCTACTTCCTGTGGGTTGTTCTGCCAACTGCCTTTGCATGAGGGCTTGAAGACACCAGGGGAACTTTTTTTTTTTAATTGATAAGAGGTGTTTTTTATTGATAAGAGCCCTCTTTTGTTTCATTTGCTTTGTTTGAGTATTTATTGGTTTATTTATTCATAGAGTAAGGATCTGCAGTGTTCCCTGCCTGAAGAACACTCAGAGATGTTTGCTGGACTTTTCCTACCCAGGATGCTGCAGTGGTCAGCCACCCATGCCCTGCATGGTGCATCTCAGGGGCTGTGAGTAACCTCGTATCTTTGCTGTAGATGCCAGACCCCGACCCCAATCCTGCTGAGGACAATGTATAGGTGTGGATGTGATCCAGATCTAGGAAGCTACTGCCAAAGGCATGCACAGGGACAGAAGTGAAAGGGTCATGAGAAACTACTACACAGGCACTTCTGTTAGAGCATTGAGAAGAGAAGAGCTAGGAATAATGGATGAGCACATATGTGAGTGTGCTTTGCTAACCTTCAGCCCTATTGGAGAATCCCTAAGGAGGTGTCAGATTCCACATTCCTAAGGAGGAATATAAACAGGCAGTGCTGGGCGGGGATGTGTATTTACAGAGATTGCTGGACCTTCTAGTACTTCTCACATCTCTCCCTTTGATTGCCACGTCAGTTGTGCATGCTGACTGCCTGGTGGGGATATCTTGGGTGAGCTACTGAAAACATGCATGCCCCGAATGGCTGACCACCTGACCTTTCTTTCCCTAGAGTAACTTAGGCCTTGACTTTTTACTTCTATAGTTCACAGAGGCCACAGCACAGAGGCCTCTGAGAAAACCTGATTTAACTTTTCCTGTTCTTGAGGTTGAATCCTGCCCAGAGGTGGCTTCTGGAATGATCTTGTGAAATTTGACAGAGGCTCTGCACAGGGTCCCTCGTTGTATAGGAGTGCATACCCTCACCATCTTCATTTCCCTTCCGTTGTGATGCTCTACGGAGAAGCTCCCAAAACATTCGCCTACCCTTAGGTTTTTATTTTTGTTTTTTATTGTTGCATTATTTTGTGGTTTTGGTTTTAACTATCATTTAGTTACAAGGGACTAGATCACTCCCTTCTGTTAACCCTTCGTTACTTGGCAAAGAGATAAGGAGGCAAGAGGGGAGGCATTCTGCTCTGTTTTATTTGTGCCTCAGCTTTGTCCGGGTGCTTGGTGCTATGGAGCCTGGTGTGTCAGCAGGTATCCGCACCGGGTGGGTGGATACCAGTTTCACTTTAAGGCTGCAGACTGTTCCGTGAACTGTTTACTTCGTTTTCTCCGTTTGCTCTTAAATACACAGTTGTATTTCACTTCTGACATTTAAGTACACCTCAGTGTTTGCATCCTACACCATCAAGCATACATAACACAGAAGCACAGAGCACTTCCAAGGCCACGTGCATGGGCCCCTTCTCCCACAGGGAGTACATGAGTGTCCATTCTCCGGCTCCTTCACGCTGCATCAGGGTCCCAGCCTTGCTGTTATTCTGAACGTCTGAGCGGTAGGGAGACGATTACTCACAGTTTAATCTCTGCCCCAAGAAAAGGCTTCCAATGCTGGAAAGGCTGCATGTATCCTGTGCCTTGAAGACCAGGTAGAAACTCAAGTGAGTTGGACAGAGAAAAAGTAGAACGAGGGCCCTAGGGCTCATTCTGCCATAGTTACAAGTGAGAGCTCTGACCTAAATACATCACATGTTCTCTAATATCTAGGGAGTCATTCAGATTAAAAAAAAAAAAAGGCTCTCATAGTTGTTCAGAATCAACTTCAAGAGCAGCTAAAATGCTGCTTGATTAACTTCGTTGGGGTTCGTTTCTGTTTGGAAATTTAACTGAGTTCTTCCTGAACTCTCTACACCATCCCAACACAGCCATATCTCCTTGATGGCCCAGACCTAGATGCGCTAGGTCTCTGTGGCTTAGAACGGTGTCTCAGGGCTTGAACACTGAGTTTGTCAGAAGTTCCAAGTGTGTTATGGATGGAGACAATTTTCTTCGGATTGAGTGGAGAAGTCAGGATGGATGTGGTGGAAGATATTGGTGAGTGTCTGAGGATTTGGTCTGAGATCATGGCAGATCTTAGAGGTCATGCAAAAAAAATGCTTATATTTGCTGCATAAGATTTGATAGTCATTGTTTTCTCTAGTGCTGGGTCCAGACCCTGAATTTTTTAGAACTGTTAATCTAGAGTTTAGAGTTCAAATCCAACATTTTATATACATACAAAGTAAAAGCACAAGATCTGAGGAGAGATAATGACAGACCTTAAGAATCCTACATTTTTTTTTAATACTCTCAAGTTCACATCTGGAAATTCATGCTTCTATCCAGGAACGCAATGAAATGAAGCATTCTGAGATTAAATGAAGCTTTCTGATGTGTCTGGATGTTCACTTTTTTTTCCCCAAAGGTTAGGGTTAGGGTCAAGGGTCAGGTGTTAGGGTTATGGTCAATGGTCAGAGGTTCGGAAGCATTTCCAAAGAGACGTAATACACATAAGCACAAAGTGTAAAGTGGAGACCTAGAAGAAATCCAGGCTGAAAGGAAACTGCTGTTTCCTCTGAGTAGCAAAAGGACTGCAAGCTGACATCATTACAAAGGTTTTATGATGTCCTTGATTGCTTGTTATGTTCTGGGAAACAGAACTGGCTAATGAATGAGCCACCATCACGAGATCTCCTCTCTTAGCTGAGCAACTGGTCCTGGGCTCAACTGCCATTGGTTCCTCCATCTTTAATCATGACGCAAGTCTCAGGTGGCTGATTCATAAATTATGAGGCCCTAGAGCTCAGCCTGAATGCCTTGTACTCCAGAGATGTTCCCTTAGCATGATTCTCCCTTTTGTGCACATGTGCAGAGAATATGGTTAGAGACATGCGAGAGTGTGGTACAGGCTGATGGAGTCTGACGATGTGTTATATGTTTCGGAGTCTACATAATGTGTGGGGCTCAATGAAATCTGCCAAAATGTACGTGGGCCTCCTGAGAGGCGGGTTTCCTCTAGAGGCAACAGTAGACATTGAGAGTATCAGACATCCAAGCTGACAGGATTCTCATTTGGTGCAGCATAGAAGAACATCGATGTCCTTGTCGATTTCATTAATTGTCTAGCGAATCTTAACCCTCTTCCGCAGCTGCTTCCTTGTAGGTGAGACCACAGTTTCATTACTCAGTAGTGTCACCTTGGGACACAGGGAGAGTGGACTGATTGAATAACAAGTGGTGTCAGTACAAACTTCCCCACAATTCCAGATGGTTCTAATCAGCTTGTGACTGCCCCAAGAGACCTCCTACGTCCACAGCCTTTGGATTCCCCAGCTTCCTGCTGCACACACTGATACTAATGGCCATACGTCTGAGCTAGCCTAACTCTGAAGCAACCCTACAATGATGTTATTGATTCTTCTTCCTCTTCTTCTTCTTCTTCTTCTTCTTCTTCTTCTTCTTCTTCTTCTTCTTCTTCTTCTTCTTCTTCTTCTTCTTCTTCTTCTTCTTCTTCCCCTTCTCCTTCTCCTTCTCCTTCTCCTCCTCCTCCTCCTCCTCCTCCTTCTCCTTCTTTTAAATATATGTCTTAGACAGTGTAAAAATATTCTAAAATTTTTCAAACCCATTTTAAAATAAAATGGTTTGAATAAGACAATTCTCTCTTCTCTTTGGAGGCAATTCAGAAGCACATCTGTTGAGGCAACTGCATCAACAATCTCGAGGCAGTTTTCCATCATCCTTTCTCCCTCCCTTCACAGAAAGCTACTTTCTCCCCTCTCGTCGCTAGCATCTCCATCGTCCACCAATGACTGTGTCACAGGATGCTGACAGAGACTACACTCTGTCCATGATGGTGGTTGCTCTTTAGCCTTCTCCAATGCACTATTCTGCCTCCTGCCCCCACCCAATCATTAGAACTATGCTTAATTAGAGCCCTGAAATTGGGACCAATGTTGAATTCATATAGCACAGGCTTGCTCACAGTGTTAAGCCCACTAAGAAGCATAGCACTTTGAAAAGTCATATAGGCCTTTGGCAACTCTGTACAGTTGCAACGTCACACCTGTTATTGGTTTATAGCACTAATAATATGTCAATGATAGGTCTATAGTATCAAGATGATAACTCTTAGATCATGTTCTAGAAATAATAATATCTTGCTGCTATTATTACCCCTGTATGAATAAGTATTAAATGCAGATTATGTATGCATTATTTGTATTATGTACATACCAACTGTAATACTTAGCCTTCCTGATCAGTAATTTAAAATTACAGAAATTGTCATAGTAAAAATCAGTCTTGGTCAGTTCAGATAATTTATGTATCTGATAAATGCTGTAATGGAGATTATATTTTGTCTTCGATTCATTGATTTACACTGCAATGCATGTGGTTTGCTGAACTTAAGAAATAATAATCAATTTTTACCAATTTTAAGGTTAGAGATAAAATTGTGCATATATACTACTTGAAACTCTGAGATGTATCTTGTGGCCTGATTGTCGGTGTCATACACACTTCGCCTGCCTTCTCTCCCTTTAGGAAGTAACTGTTGAATTGTATCTCTTCTTCCTTGAACCTGGATTAGATCACTTGATTCATCCTAAACTATTGTGAAGCCACGGTACCTCATTTCAACTGTGAAAAAAAAAGTGTTAATGGGTCTGACCATATGATGTGTTACCTTGTGTTTGATTTGAGCCAGTTAACAAGGTTTAAACCTAATAATAAACACGAATCTTTAATAGCCGTGTTTCCTTGGTTTGAATTAGCATTTGCTTACTGACCTACATCTAACTTTGTTTTAAAGAGCTGAAGATTTGGTATCTAGAAGACTCCTCTAAGCCTCTCTGCCACGCCTGGGATGGGCAATGTGTGTGGAATGTCTACACTGTCACGCCTACCACGCTTCTCCCAGCTCCAGCCTTAGCACTTCAATCTTCCTGCTAAAGTTAGCCCAGACCTTAGTGACATCCATAGCCCCACTTGATCACCATCTCTGCCTCACCCTCATTGGAACAATTCCTGAATGCAAAAATACTCAGGAGACCTAGCTGTGCGTATGATGAATAAATAAAACTAAGCTGACCTTTCTGCTGCGGTGGAGATTACAATATTGTCTTCTTGTAATTATTTTTAATGTCATATCTAGGTCCATTTTATTTCCTCAAATGCACTCCCTACTTTTTTGTTTGCCTTATACATTTCGAAAATAATGTGTTATCAAAATCAGTTTAGCAGAGATTAAATTAATTCTGAGCAACAATGCATCCCATGAAGCCACATGCTGGCGAAGTCATTAGGAATGACAGTATGTCTGTTGAAGCTGCCTCTATGATTTAAAAATGATGCCATGGTAGGAATTTTCTGTCCATATCTAGGTGTTGCTTTTATGGATATGACACAGCTGCCTCTGGCATACTTTCATGTGCATCATGATTATTGAATCCCTTTTAAAAAAAACTAGTATTCATATATAAGGTATGACTCAATGAAATACCAAGTTTCATCACTGTAACCTCATGTATGTGGTATACTGTGACCAGGCACAAACACAATCAAACTGGGTATAATCTGTATCCTATTATTGCCAAGATATTACTCTCCTTCTTCAATTTCTGAGCAAGTCTTTGGTGAAGGCATTGTTTCTCTTACAAAGAAGCTCTTGCGCTATGTATGGACTCCGTAATTCCTAACCACAGATTAATTTATCATGTTACCAGCAGGCTATAAGCATAGCACATGCATGAACCAAAATTTCCGTATGAATTCCATCACCTCCCATCTATGTGACCGTAGGGAAAGTCTGTATCTGTAAAAGTACAGATTGTGGCGCTCAGTAAATAGGCACTACTAACAGCTACTCTTGCTAGAGGTGTGAGCTTGCATCTACACCCTCTAACTAGCACCATGAGTTTAGCACAGTTGCCTGATAGCGTGCATGTTGATTGAATGACTTGGCAGGAAGTAATCACGGAGACATAGAAGAGACAGTGTGGTCCACACATGGACCTTTACAGGAAATGTCTGGATGATACTGGCTACCTAGATTTCGATCACCCTTTTTCTTCCCCACCCCAATTGGAAGGGAGGTCAATGGAAAAGGAATCAGTAGCATGTAAGGAAGACATTGGAGATAATGTCCTAAGAAGTAACCGTCACCTATATTTATACATTCAACTACTGGAAATGGTAATTCTTTAATTCTTAGGATATATCATAGAAGGAATCATTAAAAATGTGGGGTTTTAGAGTATAAAAAGTTGTGAAATTCCTGTACCAAAAATGTGTTGCTCAGGCAGTGGGACTCATACTGCTGTGACATATATGGTGATATACAGTACATTGGTATACATGATCATATATTACATGGTTACAGGTGATCATCTCCTGAAGTAAAAATGAATGCTGTTAACCCCTTAGTCAACTCCAATCAGTTAAAAGTGAAGTCTCAACTGAGTAAGGAAATGTTTTTATCATCTACAAAAAAAGAAGAAGCTGTTTTATCCAGCTGATGTCTAATGTCAATTTGCCTGTGTTGTATTTATTTTGTGGTTGCCCTCTCTTTGTAGCAAGTGGTGTTTCAATAGTGATATAAACTCCCCTTTCAGGATTGCTTTCAGCTTTTTAAAAAGCATGTTGGAAGAAGCTACAGGAATATCCTACATTTCTGACCCTTTCTAGACTTTGATGGGTGGGGGACACAGCCGATGTGTCCACCCACATACTTTACTCCAGAACCAAGGTCTGTCCACTGCATTCTTTCTGACACACTCTTTGGTCACTAAGTATGTATGGAAGCTACTATGTGAGATAGAAACATAGCTCTTATTTTTTTCAGAACTTCATATTTTTTGTAGGCATCCATCTTCCATATTTAAAACAATTCATACCGAAGAGGAGAATAGACCTTTGTGTCATGGGCACACTGGGTAAATACCAAACTTAGAGAATAAAACTCACTTCTTCACCTTTGAAAATGATTGCCTTACTGTGAATTCCCGAGAGGAAAGTGCCTGAAAGTCCTGATGTTTTGGTGTATGTGTGACATTTTATGGCAAAAGGAATTCTTCCAACCAGTCTCATGCTTTTGTTTCGCCTCCCCTACAAATCTGTTCCTTGTGACTTGAGGTATTTGATTATTTTGAAGAATTGAAACCTTTCAATATCACAGAGAGTGAGATGTTGCAAACTAGTGACAGTGGCTGTGCACCTCAAACTTCACCCAGGACAGCCTGGACAAACTTCAGATCAGGATGTTTTCCCAGCGGGTAGCATCCAACTTGGAGAAGAATAGAAGTGTTGGCTTCTGCCCATGAGCATCATGTGATAGAGATGGCTTTGGGAGTTGGGTAAATTCCTTTAATCTAAGCAGCCAGGAATCTAAAGAGTGAGATTTATCTTATAGAAAGGTCTGAATAGTAAATTCTTACTGCATAAGGAGGCCACTGAAAGATATTCTTTGTTTCACCCGAGAACTCAGCTGCTGTGGGACCTGAAGTCTTTCTTGCTTGATCCTAATTGGATGTTCATGGCCCAGGAGTCCTTATTTTAGCCCTCTGTAAAGCATGAATGGAAGAAGACATTAGCCTGACAACTGCTAAAGATGAACCTTGTGAACTTACCACACATCAGAGACTAGTTCCAGGGAGCTGAAATCCTGCAGAATGATAATGTAATGCCCCCAAATCTTAGCCAAATGCGTACTTCTTTATGGTAGAGAGTCTGCAGCTTTCATTCAACTCTCAAAAGACAATCTATATTCCTGCAGCTAGAGAGACAGCTCAGTAGTTAAGGGCCTATAACTGCTCTGCCAGAGAATCCAAATTTGCTTTCCAGCATCCATATTGGGTGACTTCCAGGCACCTGTAACTCCATCTCCTGGGCACTTGACTTCTGACTTCCATAGGCATCAACACTCACATGCATATACCCACACGCAGGCACACACATATACACTCCATTTAAACAATAAAATAAGTGAAGAAAGGATCCGAGACTCTATAAAGTTATAGACCACTGAGTTTCACTAGATATGAATTGAAGTGTCACTTAAATTCTGCTAATCAAACAAGTATGGCTAATTTAGACAACTACTAGAAAAGGTTGGTTCTCCCTACTAAAAAGAATTAAGACTCATGTTAATTTGTTACTCTTTTGGGAGTTAAAGTGAGAAAAAAAATTAGATAAAAAGACCAAATTAAGTCTGAAGAATCTTATGGAATGGTTAGATGCCCTGTAGGGACCCGGTAGCAGGCTCACGGGTAGGTACAGTGAGGCTTTGGTTGCCTTGTACAGGTCTGGACAGCACCACTTAGAGAGAAGTGGGTAAATTAGAGATCCCCATGTGAAGCATAAGTAGAAGGAAGGATCCTGAAGTCATGTAACTGAGAAGTATGGAGAGGAACTATAAAATGGAAACTTGATGTAGGTAGCTTTAAGGTCTCCAAGTTGTTACATGACTTCCATTCAAGAGCTTTTTAAATTATTATTTTATGTGTATGGGTGTTTTGCCTGTATATGTATACACGCAAGATGCATGCATAATGCTAGCAGAGGCCAGAAGATGGAAGTGAATCCCCTGGAATGTGAGCTATAGATGGTTGTCAGTGCCCATGCATGTACTAGAAGTGGAACCACAGTCCTCTGAAAGGGGCAGTCCCATTCTCTTAACTGCTGAGTCATCTCTCCAGTGCAGATTTACCGTTCAATTTTTCAGAGTTCTAAGATGGTAGATGTAAAAGTATGAAAGAACAAAGTCCAGGCTCTGAGCCTCTTCCTGGAGCTGTTTCCTATCATTTCCTGCTGCCTCCCCTGGCATCATGGGTGTATGAAATAACCAGGGAAAGGGGTTACTATTTTAAAAAAATAAAGACTATATGAATAAAGGTATGGAAGAGTTAAAAACCATCCCACTATTAAAAAGGTAGGCATGCATTATCCCCTGCCTCTTGCCACAGTAAATTGCACCTAACTTGATAACTCAAACCAACACAAATTCTTTATCTTAAAGTTTCAAACCAAATGTTTAAAATGATTTAAAATGAATCATTGAGACCATTCTCTCTCTCTCTCTCTCTCTCTCTCTCTCTCTCTCTCTCTCTCTCAAGGTCCCCAAGGAGAAGCTAGGCCTTGGACTTTATAGCTGCTAGAAAATGTCTACATTCCTTGACTTAGGATCTTTGTCCATCTTCCAACAAGTAACTTTGCATTTTTCATATTTGACTCTGTCTCTGACATTACATGGCTTTTGATCTAACCTCCTATAATTATATAGGATTCTCATTGAATAAATTACAATAATCTTTCATCTCAAGATTCTTCATGTAGGAGGTCCCACCATTTTCTAAAGACCTATTAGCAATTGATATCTGCTGGAAGATGGAGAGACATAGCCATGGATAAGTAGTCTATGCTCCTATACGTAATCCTAATTAAATTAATTCATACATATACACACACACACCATAATAAAATATGCAATGCTCATATTTACTATATAATGCAGTAGTTCTTGTCTTCCCTAATGCTGTAGCCCTTCAATATAATTCCTCATGTGTTTGTGATCTCCAAGAATAAAATATTTTCACTATACTTCATAATTATAATTTTGCTACTGTTATGAATCACAATATAAATATTTAATATGCAGGATATGTGATATTTGACCACACACACAGACACACAAATTCATGGCCCACAGGTTGAAAACTGCTGCTACAAAGTAGTATATTCACAGTTCTGGGAATCAGGCCTGGACATCCTTATTAGGCTATTTCAGACTGTGTCATGGGAAGATTACTTCAGGCATTACTTTAAGAGCAGAGTTGGTTCTAATACCAATTTTAGCACCACGTTCTGGTTGTGTGACCATCACTCCATTGAACCTTTACTTCTCACCAGAAAACTGTAACATAAGTGATAATATGTCCAACATATACCACATTTTCAATACATACAACCCTCTTTCTTCAAAGAACTATAAAATATGTCTCAAAAAAAGTCAATAGAAGAAATTCTATGTCTAAATTGGAGGGTTAATAAAGGATCCTCCAAATTCTCCCCAGAAATCATTAAGGTAGAGTGGAATGAAGCTTTCCTTTCTCATGTAGATTAGTCTCAAGTCCTCTTGTCTACAGACCCAGTGATAAAGTAATCTCTGCTGGACAGTCTACAGCTTTCAGCCTCTGTTTTCTGCCACCACCTCCCAGTCCTGCTCTCTGGTTCTTCCATCCAGCTCTCTGGTTGGATTTGAGTAGGTCTGGTGTGTATTGATTGGTCAGGTCTGCAGCAGAGACCAGCACAGACTCCCTCCTTCACATCTGTCCACACTCCTGACCATAAGAAAGTTGCTGCTTGTGGCCAGCAGGGAAGGAGTCAAAGGGGTCACCTCCCTTTCTTTCCTCTTCCTCAGGAAGAGTAGATGCTTCTGCCTCAACCCTAGACTATCCCAGCTAAGTTGGGAAGGAAACTAGGAAAGATACCAGAAAGAAAAGCAGCAATGGAGGTACGTAACTTATCTTATCATTGCTCCTTCTCTCAAGATCACAGAACAAATACCTTTTCTCACCTCATAACCAGGACATCTTTGACATTGGCCTGCTGAAGGAGAGGTGGCAGATATTCCTCTATGTGAAGGCAATTCAGTTTCTTGTCCCTTAACATAACCTAGAAAGCACGTTGTGTTTTACCATCTTCTCTCCTCTGAAAGTTGTTGCCTGTTCTTCTACATGCTTCAAAGTTTGCAGAGATTTATTTTCCTCTTTCATTATAGAATATCCTATCTGTGATTGATTGACAAGTTTCCATTGTTGGTGGTTCCTCCAACACGGCTCTTTGCTCCAGAACTTTGCTTTCCTATCCTTCTTTCTGCTTACAAGATGATACCGGAGAGGACAGCGCATATAATTCTGAAGGCTGTCAACTTCAAAGGACAAGATTTCTCAAAAAAAAAAAAAAAAAAAAAACCTACAAGCATTTTCTTGCTTTGGAACCTAAAGGGTTAAAGAATCCTGAAATTTCTGGAGCAGAATCAAGTCTATTTACCCAAGCTTATCACCAGAGCAGCCAGGTCAATCATTTACTGACCCAACACTGTTTCTTACCATTAAAGGAGGACCGCCAAAGTCCTTGCCTAACTGAGTGCCCCCATAGAACATGCACGCACACATACACATTGTTATATAGAAAGGATCCACAAAAGTCAGAAAAAGCCCGTATGCCTTTCTAACCCCTATAAGTCTTTGTTCTTTCCAGTGTGGTAAGCACCCAAGAACCATATCAGCTCAGTGACTCATTAACTCAATCAAGGCCCACTCACAGACCCAATGCCTAGTTTCACCTCAAGCACAGGAAATTGTGGGTTTAGAGAAAGCCTCAGCTGTCACTGGAGACCCAGAACAAGTAGTTGAATGATCCAACAAGATGCTAGCTTATGCTTGGAGAACACTTTATCAAGAAATAAAAGGGAGGAGATAGAAATATCCTCAATTTTACACATTCTGAAAACGTTATTTTTAACAAATATGACCCACTCTTCTCTAGTCTTAGTGAAACCCCGTTAGTTGAAGAACTGGCATATTGTGACTACACAGACCCGTCTGGCCTATGTAATGATTTCTAGCTCTTACAATTATTACTCAGGTGGATTGTGGTAGGGGAGCCCAATTCTTCTGAACTCCATTTAGGAAACAGATTGGCCGGTGCTCTGAACAAAGTGATGTGTGATACTTATTTGGTCAATCATTTATGGGTAGGAGGTGAATACCCCCAGGTGAGGATTGTGACTGGAATTTTTGTGGCTTGACAGTTAATTAGATGCAGGAATTGAGACTACCGCAGACATTAAGTCCCATTTGTGATTTGAACAATGTCTGAGCTGCCTCCAAGGACCGACTTGGAAAATAACCATTCATGAATTACGTGATGATGATCTACAAAATATTAAATATGTCTACAGCTGCAACATCAAGCATGTCTGTAAATAACACAAGTGACAGAGGTGGGTAAAGCCTTTGGGAAATTCAAATATACTGGCAGATTTACCTACAGTGCTGCAGACGGCCTTCTATCACTTACATATCCTTTCTGTGTAGCATCTAGTTCATACTGGAAGGTCACGGTGGTAGATCAGGTTTTTCTGTACATCTAACATTAGCTAGGGGGAGATTATTGTTGAGGTTGACTGACTTAGTGTAGGCACTATTGTTTCTTTTACATATTTGAAAGTTAAAGCCATGAAAGTCAACTAATTTTTCCATGATAATGTTGTCGTGAGTCCCAGAATTGGACTCACTTCTACTTTGTTCCCAATTTTATCTTTCTTATGAGTCAACTCTCAAGTATCTCAGAAGACTTGAGAACACACAATAGCATATACCAGAGAGCCAAGCCAGCAAGGTAAACAATGCTCACTAACACAGATTCTGCACTAGTTTGTGGTTGTGTGTTGCCTGAGGATAGTTGAGTGCTACTACCACCAAATGGCATAAGCAGTGAACTTCATACCTCTTAGATGGAACATAAAGGGAGAAACAGGCAGGGAGCAAAAGGAAGTCTAGCTACGTAGAGCAGTCACTAGAATGTTCGTGATCCACGTGAGCTTAGTTCATTCTGAGGTTAGGACTCAGCCTCTTTCATTTCATGCCCTCAAACCCATGGTCCTTGTTGGAATTATTAAACCAGAAAAGGAGATGATGTTTCCATGTTTCTGGGAACTCAAGAGTTTATCTCATGCATCCCAGCTCATATCCCCTCATCTAAATCCAAGGGATCTGGTAGAATGAGGTTTTTACCAGGAACCATTAGCAATCCATTCTATTAAAGTTCCAATATTGACAACTACATGGACACATATTAGCTTGGAGTCTGTCTCAGTGAGGTTTTCTATTGCTGTGAAGAGACACCAGGAACACGGCAACTCTTGTAAAGAACACTATTTAATTGGGACTGGCTTATGGTTCAGAGGTTTAGTCCATTATCGTCATGGTGGTGTGCAGGCAGGCATGGTACTGGAGAAGGAGCTGAGAGTTCTACATCTGAATCATCAAGCAACAAGGAGAGAGAGAGAGAGAGAGAGAGAGAGAGAGAGAGAGAGAGAGAGAGAGATTGGGCCTGGCTTGGACATTTGAAACCTCAAAGCCATCCTTAGTGACACACTTCCTCCAACAAGGTCACATCTCCTAATAGTGCCACTCCCTATGGGCATTCAAACACATGAGTCTTTGGGAAGGGCATTTTTATTTAAACACCAACCCCAAGTTCTGTTAACCTCAAATTTCTCTTTAAAATGTCATTAGCTTTCTGACACAAATTCCAAGGCAGCCACAGTGCCCAGTACTTACACAATTAAGATAAAGACGTGCTATCATGAAATGTGGTCAGTCGAACATGGTTGAACAAAGGGTTTCTTCTTATTGAGCCTCCCTTTGCACACCTCAAAAATATGGCAACAAAGGCCTTACAAGTAAGTAGCCATTTCTGGATGCATCACCATGTCTACCTCCTAAATCAGTTGGCCTTGTATGAACCTTATTTTTGTGTTATCATTCTTGGCTAAAACACAGGAAGAAACAGAAAGGATAATGTCTCAAAAGAATTCTCCCCTATATAAAACATTAGATGAATAAATGGTTAAATTCCATTTACTAACCCTTTTCATTAGTTCTAATAAAAACAAACCTATGTAATGTGTCCACATCATGGATTCATGAAATAAGGTAAATTTGAGTTAGTTAGATTCTATCTGATCTAAAAAGACTGTATTCTGTGTCATTGTTCGGGAAAATGAGTCTACATACACAGTAGTAGCTCTTCTGTGTCCATTGCTGCTATAAAAGGGTGGAGAGTCCTTTTCTAAAGCCTTTGCATGGTTCTTAGAGAAGATATTTATCCCTTTGCCTGTTCCCCATAGTACGTTTTTGACCTTGTAAAACAACTACCAATATCCACAGGTTGTCTTGTGATGCCTTTGAGAAGCTATGACAGAAATTAGTTCTGAATTTTGTCACAAATACTCTTCCATCTGCTTATTAAGTTGATTTTTAATGTAATACAGAGGAAATATAAATTTTTTCTTTATTATCATGTGTGGATGTAGTGAAAAGGGCTTTGGCACACTAGGCAAATGACTTTCTGTCTTCAGTTCTCTACGAGATTTTTAAAAAACTGATTTCTGTTTTCACACTGGTCTGAAAGAAAGCTCAACATTTTCTCAACTTTCTTTCTGGTATGTGAGTTATTTTATTGAATGTTATAACAGCCATTTTATGTTATAACAGCTGCCATAACAGTTGAGATGAACTCTGTATTCAGGTTCTGTCTTTTTAGATAAGAAACTTGAGACTCAATCCCTCAGAGATCTTGTTTCAGTCCCTTGCATCTAGCAAGCCCTATAGGGTTTAGACCTCAAATTCTTTATTCGTGTGTGTGTGTGTGTGTGTGTGTGTGTGTGTGTGTGTGTGTGTGTGCGTGCGCACACGCGCGCGCTACACAATGATTCTTCTCGATGTTCAAAGCCTCCAAAAGGGAGCAGTGAGGCCCACAGCTTTTTTCAGCCTTGTAAAATGTCAAATGATTGTCCAACCTGTTCTCAGGCTGTAAAGACCCATTCAAACAGCAATTCCCTTGGTTTTGGCTAGAATTCTACTAGGTCAGAGTCATAGTGGTGTTATTTTAATTAGATTTTGTGGAGTAATGAAAATGAAGGCAGTAATTGTAGCTTAATAAAACCTAAGTGCCAAAGTCTTTGCCCTTGAGCAACGTAAGACATTAATGGAGTTCACGACAGAATATGTATATATACACACACACAGTGGCCCCCGAGTCTGTGTCTTTTGACATAGTTTGTATTGGTAGGAGGGGGAGACCCACTAGTGCCTCCACATAGTCATCTGCTGGTTGACCTATCAACCACTGTATCCTCAGAGTTTCTATGGGCCTTGAGGATCAATAAGTTTGAGGTAAGCAACAGAGAGAACGTGATTACTATCCCGGCCCACACCAACTTCAAAATAGTTGCACTCCCCTCTCTAATTGCAAGGTCAATTTTCTTTATAGGAACAGTAAAGGAGTTGAATGTAAAAACAATAATTATTAATAATAATAATAGTAATAATAATAATAACTCACCAGAGCTTGGAGAGTTTCCCAGAATGTAAAAAGAAGATGATATTTTCACGTAAAGCTCCAACTTTATTTAGAGAGCATGATCCAAACAGTTTTAATTTTAAGTGCACTAACACTGAGGTAACACTAACACACAGTCTTTTGTTTGTTATATAAAGCCACAACACTATCAACAATGCTTCCAACAGAGACTTCTAACTGAGCAGGATCATCCTTGGTCATCACTGGCCTGCTGCTTTGGAGGCTGCATTTCTTAAGAAGAATCTTGGATAGTGCCCTTGGCTGGCGTGCCAGTGAGTTTCTGTGGAAGGAGGGCTTTCATCTATGGGGCTACTTTGTGGCATTCTCATTTGATTTCACAGTGTGAGTAGCTGAAAGTTTGTAGTTAGGATGCGATCATGTCACAAAAGGAGAGGGCATCCAGAGACCAAGCAGAAGAGGTCACAGGGAAGATACGTATGGTAGGCTTCTTCATAGCCTAAGAAAGTCCCAGAATGGTTCTGCCAACACCAAAACAATGAAACCTCAACTTCAAACTCCTTCATTCCACAAAATCTAACTTTTTCCTAGCTAGCAATCATGAATATAAGCAGAACTAATTCCTGGAACCTGATTGGCCTCTATTGAAACTCACGTGTCTGGCATCTATCTACAATATGGGGATTCCTCATTCTCATGGACATATTATCATAGAATATATTTGTATTGGTAACATAAGCACATGCAGCAGCCAAAGTCACACATATCCCAAGTCCACTATTTTCTTTTTGTCCAGGCTTGGGCAAAACTTGATTTGGTCTGGATTTCACTCACATGTATCTTTACAGGAATAATCTGTAACATCTGTTGATGGGTTTTCAGTTTGGCAACAGAAAGATGTTAGATACTGTTTTTATGAATAATTTTGCAGTCTGAGTATGATGGTGCATGCCTTTAATCCTAGCACTTGGGAGGCAGAGGCAGGAGAATCTCTGTGGGTTGCAAGCCAGCCAGGAATACATGAGATCCTGTTTAGAAACAAATCAAAAAAAAAAAAAAAAATCAAGATTTGTTATCACATATAAGGGTTTAAACTTAACTCTCTCTCTCTCTCTCTCTCTCTCTCTCTCTCTCTCTGTGTGTGTGTGTGTGTGTGTGTGTGTGTGTGTGTGTGTTGTATAATTTCAATCACTAATACAACATCCTGGGTACTTTGGAATCTTAGCAAATACCTGTGAGTAGTATAAAGTAGCAAAAAACAGTGACTTTAGTAGCGGAAGTGATTTTTAAAAAGACATGGGAGCCAGAATGGCCTTGATCACAGCACTTTGGAAGCAGAGGCAGATGGATCTCTTAAAATTTAAAGACAGCCTGGTCAACAAAGTGATCTTCAAGGGAACCAGAGCTACACAATGATACACTGTCCCGAAGGAGAGAAAGAGGAGGTTGCAGGGCAGATGAGGATGTCAACATGGGAAGGCCAGTAAAATAGCTCATTGTTGTTTCGCCTTCCTATAAACATCTGGGCTTAAAACATTTCCCTCCAAAACAGAAGGCTTTAATCTTGGAGGAAGCTACTACCCATTGCAGGTCACTTGAATCTAAGCTCACTTCTCATCTAAGCTCATGCACAAAAACCACTGAGAGAAGAAACAGTGTGAAGAGAGAAGGGGCACCCGTTAGGAGGTAGGAAGATGAAAAGGGTCAGTGGGAGGGGAATAAGAGAAGGTACTGGGGTGAATATAACCAAAATACACTATATACATGTATGATTTATTTATTTGTTTATTTATGTGAGTATACTGTAGCTGTCTTCAGACACAGCAGAAGAGAGCATCAGATCCCATTACAGAGGGCTGTGAGCCACCATGTGGTTGCTGGGAATTGAACTCAGGACCTTTAGAAGAACAGTCAGTGCTCTTAACCACTGAGCCACCCTCCCAGCCCCNAAATACACTATATACATGTATGATTTATTTATTTGTTTATTTATGTGAGTATACTGTAGCTGTCTTCAGACACAGCAGAAGAGAGCATCAGATCCCATTACAGAGGGCTGTGAGCCACCATGTGGTTGCTGGGAATTGAACTCAGGACCTTTAGAAGAACAGTCAGTGCTCTTAACCACTGAGCCACCCTCCCAGCCCCCGTGTTACCTTTTATAACACATGAACTAGACAGTCAATCTCCTCTTCGTTATACAGCCATGGGTTTTTATCCAAGGCCAGGACTATATTTTATTATAAATTAAATTTATTCCTTGACAATTTCAGACATCCGAATGATGCAATCTGACTACCGTCACTCTCTCCCTCTCAGGTCCCTCCTCCAACTCTACCAAGGCCCCCTCCTCCTATATTCATGTCTTCTTGTTCTTGTTTGATGAGTCACAGAGTTTAACCAGGGCTGTTTGTGTGACCATGGATATAGAATTATCCAATAATGGGCTGCCATTGGCTACACAATTATAATCAGTGACTCACTACCTCAGAACTCATAAGTAACCAAGAATTCACTGGGGAGAGGTAGGCTCTGCTAAGTCTCTCCAAGATCCATGACTGCTTACTGACAAGCCCAGGCTTGTGAAGGCCCAGTGCCGACAACCCTTGTTCCTGTGAGTTTGTGTTTGTAATGACTGTGTCATGCTCAGGAGAAAGTATGTTGCAGTTCCCCCTTCCACCTTATATTCTTATATTCTTTCTGCCCCCTCTTCAACAATGTTCTTTGAGTTCGGAGAGAAAAGAAGCTTCAATGTTCTGTTCAGGGCTGGGCACTCATTTGTCTAGTACTCCCCTCCCTTTGACAGCCTCCAGTCCCTCAGTTCCCTGACATTTACAGTAAAGAAGGTTCTCTGCTTAAGGCCAAGGATAGGATTCTCTTGTAGTTATAAATTCAAGTGACCAGAAAGCGATTTGTCACCATATCAATTTAGGTAAACAACTGTAGTAAGTTCTTCCCTGGGGCTTTTTTTTTTTTTTTTTAATCGGGAACGAATTCCATTCTATGGAGAAGGCTTGAAATCTAATCTGAGATTGTTTCTTTGCCCCCCAGCAGAGGCTAATGTATGCTAATAAAAACTTTACAGAAAGAAAATCTAAAGCACTGGAAAGCGGGCTTAGATTTTAAGAGAACTTACTGCTCTTGCAGACGACGATTCATGGTGACTCACAATTACCCGTAAGTCTAGTTCCAGGAGATCCTATACCCTCTTCTGTCCTTGGCAGGTTCTGCCACACAAGCAAATACAAATATACGTAAATAAAGGAGAGGGAGGGAGAGAGACAGAGAGAGAGAGAGAGAGAGAGAGAGTCCTATTCCTTAGATTTGTAATTCTGAGTGTGTCGTGCGCTGCGGCGGCGTCACCCATCTTTTAGAGAAGGAGCCCATTCACCTCGGAGAATGCCGTGAACCACATCTGAGTTCACAATCAGCTGCAATCTTGGCAGTGATGCTAAGCTTTGTCTCTCCTGTGTCACCAGTAAGTGCTTCAGAGAGCAGTCATGACTGTTGTTTTCCCTTAATAAACAAACAGCCGCTCTTACAGGTGGCAGGACGTGCCTGAGGTTAAAGAAACATGGCGGCGAGTCAGATAGAACTTAGTGTGCTTTGGACGCGGGAGGGTAATGTGAGACTGACCAAGGTGTCCAGTGAGAAACAGAACAATGACTGCGGGCTGAGGAAGACTCTGCTCTGTATCCCGAGACCACCCATGTCTATCTGCCCCTCCCTGAGCTAAGCCAGCTGCCTTGCCCAGTGTTACTCAGCCAGTTTATTGCTGACTTATGCCTGAGCTCCTGTTCCTTCTTGTAAGCTCTATGAAAGGCTATTTGTCATGAATTAAAGCACATCAAGGAAGTAAGAATGCATCAAAGATCTTCCCTGAGGGTCCAAGCGGAAAGGGCAATTGGCTTTAGAGAGGCTCAGATTTCTCTCTTGTAAACTGCAGAAATGAAGGGCATCCTGGTGACTGACAAGACTGTGACATCCATTTCAAGCATTGCTATTTATTTATTTATTTATTTATTTATTTGTTTGTTTGTTTGTTTGTTTGTTTGTTTATTTATTATTTATTGCCTCTGAGTTGTATCATCCTGTGCTCTATTTCTCCACTTAAAAAGGAAAGATTAAAAGATTAATGCTTGCTCATTATGACACTGTGAATTAGTTTCTTTTCCTGTTGCTGGGGTGGAGGAAAACGCCTTGACAGCATCAACTTAAATGGAGCAAGGTTGTTTGTGGAAGTTTTCAGTAGTCTATTGGGTAGGAAAGTCAGGATGGCAGGAGCAGGACGCAACCAGTCACATTGTATTCATAGTCAGGAAGGTTCCTATTGTATCCATAGTCAGGAAGGGTCACAATGTATCCATAGCCAGAAAAGGTCATATAGTATCCATAGTCAGTGGCAGTGGGCAACATTATATCCATAGTCAGAGGCAGGTCACATACTGTATCCATAGTCAGGAAGGTTTCCATTGCATCCATAGTCAGGAAGGATTACATTATATCCATAGTCAGAGGCAGTGGGTCACTTATATCCAAAGTCAGGAAACAGCAAAAGATGAATTCTAGTGCTCATCTCTTTGCTTAAGGTTACTATTGCTATGATGAAACACCATGATCAAAAGCAACATGAAGAGGAAATAATTATTTGGCATATGCTTCCACACCATTGTTCACCATTGAAGGAAATCAAGACAGGAACTCAAGCAGGGCAGGGCCCTGGAGGCAGGAGCTGATGAAGAAGCCACAGAGGGGTGCAGCTTACTGAATTGTTCCTTGGCTTGCTCAGCATGATTTCTTATAGAACTCAAGACCACCAGTCTAGGGATGGCACTACCCACAATGATCCAGGCTCTCCTCCATCGATCACTAATTAAGGAAATATTCCACAGGCTTGGCTACAGCCTGGACTTATGAAGGAACTGTCACAGCCATGGTTCCTGCCTCTTTGATAGCAATAGCTTGTGTCAAATTCACATAAAAGTAGCCAGCACAGCTTTCTCTCCTTTTTATTCTGTCTAAGATCCATCCGGGAAATGGTGTCTCCCACAATTAAGTTATGTCTTCACCTCAATTAGCCTTATGAAGATAATCTCTAATTCATGTCGAAAGGCTTATTTTGTTAAATTGATAATATTAATTGCTAATCGATATTAACCAACACACATTAGATGGAACAAAGCAGCCCTGGGAAAGCCTGGTCAAAGGAAGCCACTAATTGCTCTGTACACCAAGGCGTGCCTAGAAATCCCAATAAAGAAAATGTGGCATTAGCATAGACCCACTTTGGTTTATATCATCCCAAAGGACTGAACAAGGAAGTAAGAACAGTAGTATACATAAATGTTTTTATGTCTCAGAAGGATTAGCCCATGTCACTGTCTATTTTTGTCCCATTTGAAGAGATGCCTTGAATATTATTACATATTACATATATATTATAATTTTCTGGAGGAGGAGTCAATTCTATGAATTCACTGAGAAGAGTCTGTTTCTCCAGGCAGGATCGTTAAGTGGCTTTTTCTATAGTAACAACAAAAGTATTACCAGGTCTTTCTTCATCTAAACTGATGATTTATCACTAAAGGTATTGGGAACCCAATAAATAATGTTTAGTTAGTTGATACTTTCCATAGCTATATTGGATATAGTCATGTTTAAGAATCCATAAATTAAAGAAAATGGTCACCATAAGCACCTTTAATGGTCTCTGCTCATTGTTAACTTGGCGGAATTTACTGTCAATCATCTGGGATACAAATCTCTAAGCAAGTCTTGGGATTAATGTCTTAACAACATTAATGAAGTAGAAAGTCTTACCCACTGTGAGCTGCACCATTTCCCATATAAGAAATCCTGGATAGTGAGTTCCAGGGCATCTAGAGCTGTATAGTGAGAGGCTGTCTCAAAACAAAATTATGAATTCTATTTTCTTACTCATTCATATAGCTTCCTGTAACTTTCACTCAGCCACTGATAGCCAAGGAAGCCAGAATCTATTTCTCATCTGAGGACAACTACCCTCTCAATAGTTAAGGCAAGAACAACATATCCAATAGAGGTTTCCCAGAAAAAGAAGAGCTCGTCTTTATATTCTTATTTCTACTGCACACTGGACCGAAGAATTTTTAATTTCTATAATTAATTAATATCCATTTAGAAGACTGGTCTTGAAGACTTCTATTGATAGCATACTCCAGGCTTTAAAATTATGAAAATATCTTTCGATCATTTCTACAAATGACACACTACAAGAACCTTTGGCACACAAACAGATCTTCAGTGATATCTAAATAAATCACAGGGTTGGTTAAGTACATGAACTACAGATGTCTTCAGTAACTCCTGGCATAGTAAATTATATATCCCATCACCATCTATATGATTTTAGGTGACATCATCAACAAGATTAAATACTAAAATCTGAGGAAGTTTATCCATGAATAAAGTGACCTTAGCAACATTTGTTAGATTATGTGCATCGCTTGCACATATGTTTAACTCTATTTCGAAGAAGATATATAATCTATCCACATCTGGTTTTGCTTAATCTTTGGCTGTTTCCCCGAAAAAGATTAGCTGAGGTCACACTTCCTCTTTCTGTCCCCTATCTGATGAATCTCCAATTGTGGTTCCACTAGTCCTCAGATGCATTTGTATAAAAAGCTATGAACTCCTTCACTATCCCTCAGGCCAAGGTCACAACCGCATGCTGGAATCGGGTGTTTTCCTTTGTTATAGCACAGATCCGATAAGAAAGCATCTATCTGCAGAGTACCCAATGTGTGCTGGGTGCTGTGCCGAGCACTATGTATTCAGGATGAGGATTCACATTGACAGCTGTTCTCAGAGAGCAGAGCAATGTCTCCTTGAGCAGATGAGCCAAGGAAACCATCACCAGAGCATCATGCAGAGCTGTAAAGACATCGGGAAATGACCCGTGGGTAGGGATTCAGGAAAACAGAAGAGCTAAGGCCTATTCACTATCTCATATAAAATAAGATTAAGACTCATAGTCTTTCATTTTAAGAATTCTTATTTGGAAGAAAACGCTGCTTCCTTTTGGGAAATTGCCTAATTTTCCTAAAGGTACCAGAGTAGAGACTTATAATAGCCCCGAGGAAGGAGGTTTCTCTGCTCTCTAGAGAAGTAAAGAAATAAGGAGGTCCAAAGAGATAGTTTGGACTTCCAGGAAAACAAAGTATAGAGCTTTCCCTGAATGGAAATCTGTGGCTGATGCCCATCTCTTGAATGGGAACATTAATTTAGAAACATTCTTTCCAACCCAAGCTTCTCACACATCCCAGGCTAGAGGGAGCGTCTCCTGGTCCATGACCTTGTTAGAAATCTCACCTCTACTCAGCTGTGCTCGGATTTCATTTATTGTGGAGCAACTTTCAACAGAAGATGAACAAACAGAACTGAAGAGATGCTGATGAGGCCTCCGAATGTCAGCACCTGGTACACAGAAAACCTGAGACCAGAGGCTGGCCCACCCAGCACAGAGCCCAATGGGTCACGTTACCTGGCAAGTTCAACTTTGACTTAAAACACATGTTAAACAGCGTGTCAGTCAGAAGGGTAAATTTTATAGCCTTGAACCTAGACTATAAGAGACTCTTTCTAAGAGCGACGTAAGACAAATACTTAAGGTTTGATTGGAACATTTTATTCCCTTAAACGGTGCTGATGCTTCCTAGAGTGGGACCAAAAGATTGTTGAGCGGTACCTCCCTTCTAGAAACAGATTAGAAGTCAAACTTTTAATAGAGCTATTTGCATATGAGTTTCAGTCTTTCATCCAGTTTGAAGCAAAGAATACATGCGAAAGTTAATTAGGCTATACTTAGCTATATAAGTGTTTACAACTCCTTTTACAAATTCTATAAACACACATAAATATAGGAACGGTGAACTGGGAAAGAATATTTGCCAGAAAAATGACAATCAAACTGATTGCTTCTAAGAAGTGGTAAGTAATCCATACCACTGAAGTCAGCTGCCGGGTGGAAAGCTGGGCCTTGAGTGAACTGGAAAGTCACAAATAAGAAAAGTACATGGCTTGGTTTTCAGTCAGTGCCGGAACAACGGGAGCAGGGGCTGTCCCTGAAATCTGTTGCCTGCCTGCGGATCCTGTTCCCCTAACTGGGCTGCCTTGTCAGGCCTCAGTGGGAGGGAATTCTCCTCATTCTGCAGTGATTTGATGTGCCAGGATGGGTTGGTACCCTGAGTAACCTCTTCCTTCTCAGAGGAGGAGGGAAGAGGGAGGGGAGCCTGTGTAAGGGGAGGACTGGGCAGGCAGCTGTGATTGGGAAGTAACGTGAGTGAATTAAAAAATTAAGGGGAAAAGAGAGGTGCATGGCCCATAATCATGAATACATAGATGTCCAGCCAATTAATGATGAAATAACTTGAAGTAATATGCTAGTAATCCCCATTTATTAAATTGGAGAAAATTGAGTGCCTAGAGGTATTGATGACCATGTGACATTGCTACTGAAGAAAATGTCAGTCTCTGCAATGTAGTAATTAAGGACTCTCTGGCTAGGAGATAGGGCATCAGGCAAAAGTAATTGCTGACCCAGCTTAATGACCGGAGTCACACAAAAGCCACATCCTGTGGCTGGTGTGTATGATCCTAGTCCTCAAATAGCAAGAGGCAGTGGATAACAGGAGGATCACACAATCACTCATACACACACACACATGCACTCATACACACACACATGCACTCATACACACACACACACACACACACACACACACACACACATGCACTCATACACACACACATGCACTCATACACACACACACACACATACACACACACACATGCACTCATACACACACACACATGCACTCATACACACACACATGCACTCATACACACACACATGCAGAGTAAATTCAAGTAAGATCATTTAACCCTATTAGGATGTCTTAATATTGGTAAGTTTTGGTTTAGTAAGGCATCACATACTTCCAAGAATTATCCCCAGTAATCTACTTTCACCAACTAAGCCCCACCTCCTAGAATTCCCACAACTTTTCAGAAGAGTACTCTCAGCTGGGAACCAAACATCCAAAACATGTGAAGACGGTACATATTCCATCCATAATAACTTCAATCTCAAGGCAGCAAGCTTCCGCCAAAGATTAAAGTAGAAGGTCAACATTTTTGTTTCAGTAGAGGCATCCCAAATTGTACTTCATGCACAATATTTTGAACCAAACTTTCTCTAAGCCTTCTGTAGAGTAGACTGATAAATTCATGACTTTAATACTATGGATTAATGTTCATGTGTATTAAAAATAATGTAGCGGGGCTGGAGAGATGACTCATTAGTCAAGAGCGCATACTGCTCACAACTACCCTGTAGCTCCAGCTCCAGGGATGTCTGATGCCCTCTTCTGTCCTTCTCATGCAACTGCAGGCACTTGGATGCATATACACACAATGACACGGACACATACAAAATAGATCTATTTTAAAGAATGTATTAAAGAAAGCTTGTTCATTTAGGCTTTTTTTTTTAGAACAATTGTACTAAAGGTGCTGGGTCCAAGACTAGGTAGGTGGTGAGCACACCAAAAATCATGAAACTACTACACAAATGGCTAAATTTTGAGAGTTACTTAATGCATAGCCTCTTCTAAATATGTTTGTATTTTGGGTTAGAAACAAACTTAGGTCAGAGGAGCTCAGGGATGGCCTCCTTCCTCAGCAGATGGTCCGGTTGGCTGTGCTGGGATGCATCATCCAGGTCTCTCTCTGGCTATGCTTTAGCTCTGCCCAGGAATCCTCTCGTGTGGGGAAGGCACCGTGGGGCAGCTCAGTCAGACTGACGGTTCTGCTTTCCCACCAACTCCATTTTTCATTTGCGTTTCACACCCTAACTCTTGCATCTGTATTTTGCCTTCTACCTTTATTTGCCATTTCCTGTTTAGTTTTGTTTATTTATTCGTTTTGTTTTTCTTTGTTTTGTTTCTTTCAATTTTGCTCCGTATGTCTTTCTGGGTAAGTGATCCCAAATCTTGTTTAAATATTTGAAGTAAAGGACTTTATTGTATTGTGAGCCTTAATAGCCCCCCTGGTGAGATCCCCTGTATGTATGCAAGTACAGTGTACTTTCTCTCCCGGTGTCTGATTCTGAGTTGCTGGCACTGATCCCTGATGCTGTACATAGAATTCTCGGATTAAGAAGCAGATAAAGTCTAGAACATGAGATTTATTGAAGAAAGGCCTAATAGTTTGCTGGGGAGATAAGAAAAAATAAGGAAGATAGTTGTGGAAGGGAACACAGGAAACAAAAATGTAGAATTCTGGATACTACCGTGTGGCTACAGACCCCAGCGACAGTAGCACCAGAGACACCAGACAAACCTGAGGATATCCAAGGCCACTTTCTCTAAGAAGACTCAGTTTCTGCCCCCTGATAATCTCTACCAGGGAGCTAGAGAAGGAAAGAGGGAACTTGGAGGCCAGCAAGATGGCTCAGTAGGTCAAACACTTGCTACACAAATCCAAAAACCTGGATTCCATCCCCCAAACCTACACAAAGGTAGAAGGAGAGAGTTGATCCCATAAATTTCTCCTCTGACCTCCACAAATACAGGTAAACACATGCACATATACATACTTAATAAATTAAATAAGAATGTAAAATAAAAGAAGAGGAGTCTTGTAGGGAAACAAGGCAAACAGAGTTGAAAACACCCATGTCAAGTAGTGACCCCAGGAAGAAGTCCTACTGAAGTAGCTGACACACATCTGTCTTTACTGGGTTTTGTTATGTTCAGCAGTTTGCAAATTAAGATATTTGTGTGAGATTGGTGACATTTATAAACTATTTCATACTACATGTTTCCTATTGCTTTCAAAGTCAGACTTTTATTTTGTTTTGTTTTTTGAGACAAGGTTCTGTGTATCTCTGACTGTCCTGGAATTCACTCTGAAGATCAGGCTGGCCTTTAACTCAGAGAATCTCCTGCCTCTGCCTCCCAAGTGCTGGGATTAAAGAAGTCTAGCTTCAAAGTCAGACTTTAAACATGGGTTTCTAGCTAAAATTGTTAGTCTTATTATTTGTACTTTTATAAAAGTATGGTTAAGGCAGAAAGTTCTTGTCTGTTAACTTCAATTGATACATCTGTTTCAAATTACCTATAAGCTTTTTTTTTAAGAAAATCTCAAAAAAAATCCATTTTGAGGATGATTTACAGATGGACTATTTTAATCTCCAACAATGTAAAATGTCTATTTCAAGTATTCTTAAAAGATTCCTTACATGTGATGATTCAGATCCAGAGACATTATTAACAAAAGGACCAGAGAGACATTTTGGGGAAATTCTTAGCCTCCTTTGTTTCTATAGAAACAAAGACACTAATAACACAAGTATGTTATTAATATATGAAAGGGGATAGAGTTGCATATTTTAAAAAGCGATTAATCACATGCCAGGCAGGATGGCTCAGTGGATAAGTACGTTTGCTGCCAAGTTGAGTGACTTAAGTTCTATCCTCAGGACCCAGGGCAGGGAGGAACTGATTCTGTCCAGTTGTCCTAAGACCTCATGATTGCCACAACCTTCATATAGAACTGTGGCATGCTCGTGCCTTGTTACACACACCATACCACACACACACACACACTAACACACACACACACTAACACACTCACACACACATAATAAAAGGTTAATGGCAACTGTGTCATAATATGTGTTGCACAAGATTATATCTAGAAATGTAATCCCAGTGCTTTCCTGAATTCGACTGTACATTAGCCTATTAGACTGTTTGTTTTCATCTCTTCCACATCCATCACATCCTGGAGGGTGGTGGTGTTAAATTTAATTTGTCAACCTACATTTAATTTTACAAGAATCTGAATCACTCTGCTGAATAAGCAAGAATTGTCTGGCACGGGCTTTGGCGATTCAGAGAAGTCACAGCTGAAGTAAAAAAAAAAAAAAAATAGGCTGCCAGGAGTATTTTTTCCCCATTTTTCTCCCTTGTAATTTTAACGGTGCAAATGAAAGGACTGTTTTTCTTTTAACAATAGTGTCCTTGTTGAAAGTACTTTAAAACACTGCTCAGCTATACAGACACCGCCTAACTAAGCTTTTCATAGGACAAACATGCCAACAGTTCCAAATCCAAAGAATCCAGCCCCATCCCATGGTAGATAGTAAAGGTGACTTTACCCTCCCTGTGTAGCCTCATTCCCACTCTGGGAACTTGTGTCCATAAGCCATTTTCTTGNCTCATCCTCTTTTTCTCTCCCTCCCCCATCCTCTTTTTCTCTCCTTATCCCCTCCCCTCCCTTCCCTCCTCCTCCTCCTCTCCCATCTCTCTTTCTCTCAAAGACAAACAAATAAATGAATGAATAACCGTAAAGACCATAAAGACCAATCCAAAGTGTATCCACAAGTTTGAAGTGACCTAGGAGAGCATCTTCAAGTTTCTTAAACTTACCTGTAGAAAAGACTTATGGATGAGCCTTCTAGACAATGAAATTCTCTCATCTTTTTATCCCACCCCCTCTACCAAAAGATAATGTGTATATACTATCGTGAATCAAGCAGTGGTCTCAGCAAAGAAAGCATTAAATACCAAATGTTTATAAACATGCAGAGTAAAGAAAGTCTCTCTCTCTCTCTGTCTCTCTCTTTCTCTCTCTCTGTCTCTCTCTCTCTCTGTCTCTCTCTCTGTCTCTCTTTTTGTCTCTTTCTCTCTGTGTGTGTGTGTGTGGTGTGTATACAAACAATAATTGATAGAACGGATCAGGCAGGGGCCAGAAGTAAAGAATTCTGCCCCAATGTTTCTTTCACAATGAACCTTGGAGAAATACCTTATATGGACCACACTAAAGCAAAAAGCAAAGTGAACTGTAACTCTGAAGGCTCTCATGGCCTGTGTATTACTGATTAGCACCTTATGTTCAATTCATTTTGGAAAGCCTCTCGATGGAGACATGAACCATGAATCTTAAGGAGTCCCCTGTGGGTTGTGAGCAGGACCGAGTCAAAACACTCAGTGCCTGGGAAAAATGTAAACCAAGGAGATGAAGAGATTCTGCTTCGAGGAGGTGGCAAGTCACAACCAAAGAAAAGACTCAGAGTCCCCCCAGAGCACACACAGTTGCTTATTAGGTTGTGGTAGATCTCCCTACAGCATGTGACAGAATGAATTCTTCACAAAATTATTGTGAACTGCCTTGAAAGACCTTGAAGAAAATTACTGTAAATTGCTTGAGCCCTGAGCAAACCACAGAAACAAAGACTACCATATGGAGGATAATCTCACCGTGCAGGATAGGGGTGCACGACCATCCCCCACCACCAAAGCTATGGCTCTTAAGTGTGCATTCCTCCAGACTGTGGCAATCCCTGCCCCCCTTTCTTTCTCTCTCTCTCTCTCTCTCTCTCTCTCTCTCTCTCTCTCTCTCTCTCTCTCTGTAAGTGAGAGAGAGAAAGAACTCATGTGTCTGTAGTTATATTGTAAAAAGGTTTTAAACTCTGATTTTTTTCCCTCACAGATCCCATACTTTTAAGATGTTGGGGCTAGTTAAATGGCTCCAAAGATGAAGGCACATACTCCTAAGACTAGTAACCTGAATTTGAACCCCAGAACCCATGTGGTAGAAGGAGAGAGCCAGGTTGTCCTCTGACCTACACATACATGCACACAAACGGGCATACAGGTGTACGTATGGGCGCAAACACACACACACACACACACACTCACTAACTAAATGTGAGCGGCTCTGCCAGAGTCGGACCAATACAGATGCAGATGGACACAGCCAAAGATTGGACTGAGTTCGGGGACCCCAGTGGGGAAGTTAGGGTAAGGACTGCAGGAGCCAAAGGGGTTTGCAACCTCATAGGAAGAACAACAAGATCAACCAACTAACCCTCAAAGCTCCCAGGGACTAAACCAACCAAAGAGTACACATGAGGGGACCCATGGCTCCAGCTGTATATGTAGCAGAGGATGGCCTTATCTGGCATCACTAGGAGGAGAGCCCCTTGGTCCTGTGGAGGCTTGGTGACACAGGATAGGGGAACCCTTGGTCAGTGAGGCAGGAGTGGGTGGGCAGGTGGAGAAAGCACCCTCATAGAGGGAGGGGGAGGAAGGAGGGGAAAGGAGGCTTGTGGAGGGGAAAGTGGGAAGGGGATAACATTTGAAATGTAAATAAATAAAATAACCAATAAAAAAGAAATAAAATAATATATCAAATGTATTAACCAATATCATAAAACTCTATTTATAAAACATCAGCAGAAATAATAGGTATTTCATTAATGGTTTATTTCTTGAGTTATGGAGTGCATATATTTTTAAATACCAGCAACAGAATTTACCATAAAATTTAAGTTTTCATTAAATTATTTTCAATATGATTTCCAAGGAGCAGTGGTGGCTCATGCCTTTAGTCCCAGCACCCTGGAGGCAGTAGCAGGCAGATATGAGTTCAAGACTAGCCTGGTCTAGAGAGTGAGTGAGTTCCAGAACAGCTAGGGCTACACAGAGAAACCCTGTCTGAAAAACAAAACAAAACAAAACAAACAAACAAACAAACAATTCCAAATGCTTTGTGCTTCATTTGGTTTGCTTGGGTTTTGGTTTTGGTATATCTTAAAGAGCCAATAGTCTGACCTTCTCAATAGGATCAAATCAATATGAAGAATGAGTCAACCACAAAGATAAAATCATGAAGTGTTTTGATAATCTACTGGATGGCATATGTAAACAGTAAGCTTTTCAGTAAGCTACTAACACCATTTCAACGATATGAGGCCTGGGCTGTTCTTGGCATCTAAGCATCAGGTTCTCAGGGATAAATCCATATGATCATCATGATTTCTTACTTATCTTTATGTGAATAAGCATTTTGCCTGCATGTCTATCTGTATGCACCACTTACATGCCTGATGCCCAGGGATGACAGAAAGGGGCTTTGGATCCCCTGGAATTGGAGATACATGTTGTGAGCTGCCATGGAGTTTACATTGCAAATGCTATCTCGAAAATCCCCTATACCCTCCCCCACTGCCCTACCCACCCACTCCCACTTCTTGGCCCTGGTGTTCCCCTGTACTGGGGCATATAAAGTTTTCAAGACCAAGAGGCCTCTTTTCCCAATGATGGCTGACTAGGCCATCTTCTCCTACATATGCAGCTAGAGACATGAGCTCTGGGGTACTGGTTAGTTCATATTGTTGTTCCACCTATAAGGTTGCAGACCCCTTCAGCTCCTTGGGTGCTTTCTCTAGTTCCTCGATTGGGAGCCCTGTGTTCCACCAAATAACTGAATGTGAGCATCCACTTCTGTGTTGCCAGGCACTGGCATAGCCTCACAAGAGACAGCTATATCAGGGCCCTTTCAGCAAAATCTTGCTGGCATATGTAATAGTGTCTGCATTTGGTGACAGATTATGGGATGGATCCCTGGGTGAGGCAGTCTCTGGATGGTTGAACCTTTCATCTCAGCTCCAAACTTTGTCTCTGTAACTCCTTCCAGAGATGTTTTGTTCCCAATTCTAAGAAGGGGTGAAGTGTCCACACTTTGGTCTTCTTTTTTCTTGAGTGTCATGTATTTTGCAAATTGTATCTTGGGTATTCTAAGTTTCTGGGCTAATATCAACTTATCAGTGAGTGCATATCATGTGAGTTCTTTTGTAACTGGTTTACCTCACTCAGGATGATACCTCCAGATCCATCCATTTGCCTAGGAATTTCATGAATTCATTGTTTTTAATAGCTGAGTAGTACTCCATTGTGTAACTGTACCACATTTTCTGTATCCATTCCTCTGATGAGGGGCATCTGGGTTCTTTCCAGCTCCTGGCTATTATAAATAAGGCTGCTATGAACATAGTGGAGCATGTGTTCTTATTACCAGTTGGAACATCTTCTGGATATATGCCCAGGAGAGGTATTGCTGGATCCTCCAGTAGTACTATGTCCAATTTTCTGAGGAAACACCCCAGACTTATTTCCAGAGTGGTTGTACAAGCTTGCAATCCCACCAGCAATGGAGGAGTGTTCCTCTTCCTCCTCATCCTCACCAGCATCTGCTGTCCCCTGAATTTTTGATCTTAGCCATTTTGACTGGATTGAGGTGGAATCTCAGGGTTGTTTTGATTTGTATTTCACTGATGATTAAGGATGTTGAACAATTTTTTTCAGGTGCTTCTCAGCCATTTGGTATTCCTCAGTTGAGAATTCTTTGTTTAGCCCTGTGCCCCATTTTTTAATGGGGTTATTTAAATTTCTGGAGTCCAGCTTCTTGAGTTCTTTATATATATTGGATATTAGTCCCCTATCTTATTTAGGATTGGTAAAGATCCTTTCCCAATCTTTTGGTGGCCTTTTTGCCTTCTTGACAGTGTCTTTGGCCTTACAGAAGCTTTGCAATTTTATGAGGTTCCACTTGTCAATTCTCGATCTTATAGCACAAGCCATTGCTATTCTATTCAGGAATTTTTCCCCTGTGGCCATATCTTTTCCCCACTTTCTCCTGTATAAGTTTCAGTGTCTCTGGTTTTATGTGGAATTCTTTGATCCATTTAGGCTTGACCTCAGTACAAGGAGATAAGAATGGATGCATTTGCATTCTTCTACATGATAACCACCAGTTGTGCCAGCACCATTTGTTGAAAATGCTGTCTCTCCCACTGGATGGTTTTAGCTCCCTTGTCAAAGATTAAGGTGTGTGGATTCATTTCTGGGTCTTCAATTCTATTCCATTGGTCTACCTGACTGTCGCTATACCAGTACCATGCAGTTTTTATTACAATTGCTCTGTAGTACAGTTTAGGTCAGTCATGATGATTCCACCAGAGATTCTTTTATCATTGAGAAGAGTTTTTGCTATCCTAGGTTTTTTGTTATTCCAGATGAATTTGCAAATTGCCCTTTCTAACTTGGTGAAGAATTGAGTTGGAATTTTGATGGGGATTGCATTGAATCTGTAGATTGCTTTCAGCAAGATAGCCATTTTTACTATATTGATCCTGCCAATCCATGAGTATGGGAGAACTTTCCATCTTCTGAGATCTGTGATTTCTTTCTCCAGAGAATTGAAATTCTTATCATACAGTTCTTTCACTTCCTTAGAGTCACACTAAGGTATTTTATATTATTTGTGACTATTGTGAAGGGTGCTGTGTCCCTAATTTCTTTCTCATTCTGTTTATCCTTTGTGTAGAGAAAGGCCATTGATTTGTTTGAGTTAATTTTATATCCAGCTACTGCACTGAAGTTATCAGGTGTTTTAGGAGTTCTCTGGTGGAATTTTTAGTGTAACTCATATATACTATCATATCATCTGCAAATAGTGATATTTTGACTTCTTCCTTTCCAATTTGTATCCCCTTGACCTCCTTTTGTTGTCTAATTGCTCTGGCAAGGATTTCAGTACTATATTGAATAGGTAGGGAGAAAGTGGGCAGCCTTGTCTAGTCCCTGATTTTAGTGGGATTGCTTCCAGCTTCTCTCCATTTACTTTGATGTTGGCTACTGATTTGCTGTATATTGCTTTTATTATGTTTAGGTATGGACCTTGAATTCCTGATCTTTCCAAGACTTTTATCATGAATGGGTGTTGGATTTTGTCAAATGCTTTCTCAGCATCTAACGAGATAATCATGTGGTTATTGTCTTTGCGTTTGTTTATATAGTGGATTAAGTTGACAGATTCCCATATATTAAACCATCCCTGCATCCCTGGAATGAAGCCATCTTGGTCATGATGGATGATTGTTTTGATGTGTTCTTGGATTCAGTTAGCAAGGATTTTATTGAGTATTTTTGCATCAATATTCAACAGGGAAATTGGTTTGAAGTTCTCTATCTTTGTTGTGTCTTTATGTGGTTAGGTATCAGAGTAATTATGGCTTCGTAGAATGAATTGGGTAGAGTACCTTCTGTTTCTATTTTGTGGAATAGTTTGAGAAGAACTGGATTTAGGTCTTCTTTGAAGGTCTGATAGAATTCTGCACTAAACTCATCTGGTCCTGGGCTTTTTTTGTTGGAAGACTATTGATGACTGCTTCTATAACTTTAGGGGATATAGGACTGTTTGGTACCTGGTATCTGTCTAGAAATTTATCCATTTCATTCAGGTTTTCCAGTTTTGTTGAGTATAGCCTTTTGTAGAAGGATCTGATGGTGTTTGGATTTCCTCAGGATCTGTTGTTATGTCTCCCTTTTCTTTTCTGATTTTGTTAATTAGAATACTCTCCCTGTGCCCTCCAGTTAGTTTGGCTAAGGGTTTATCTATCTTGTTGATTTTCTCAAAGAACCAGCTCCTGGTTTGGTTGATTCTTTGAATAGTTCTTTTAATCCCACTTGGTTGATTTCGCCCCTGAGTTTGATTATTTCCTGCCTTCTACTCCTCTTGGGCAAATTTGTTTCCTTTCATTCTAGAGCTTTAGGTGTGCTTTCAAGCTGCTAGTGTATTCTCTCTCTAGCTTCTTTTTGGAGGCATTCAGAGCTATGAGTTTTCCTCTTAGGAATGCTTTCATTGTGTCCCATAAGTTTGGGTATGTTGTGGCTTCATTTTCATTAAACTCTAAAAAGTCTTTAATTCCTTTCTTTATTTCTTTATTTCTTTATTTCTTCATGGACCAAGGTATCACTGAGGAGAGTGTTGTTCAGCTTCCATGTGAGTGTTGACTTTCTATTACTTATGTTGTTATTGAAGATCAGCCTTAGTGCGTGGTGATCTGATAGGATGAATGGGAAATTTTCAATATTTTTGTATCTGTTGAGGCCTGTTTTCTGACCAATTATATGGTCAATTTTGGAGAAGGTGCCATGAGGTGCTGAGAAGAAGGTATATCTTTTTGTTTTAGGATACAATGTTCTGTAGATATCTACTAAATATATTTTTTCATAACTTCTGTTAGTTTCAATGTGTCTCTATTTAGTTTCTGTTTCCAGGATCTGTCCATTGATGAGAGTGTCCACTATTATTGTGTGAGGTGAAATGTGTGCTTTGAGCTTTACTAAAGTTTCTTTAATGAATGTGGCTGCCCTTGCATTTGGAGCATAGATATTCAGAATTGAGAGTCTATCTTGGAAGATTTTACCTTTGAAGAGTATAAAGTGCCCCTCCTTGTCTTTTTTGATTGTGGGGAGTGGGCGTGGCCACATGGGCCAAAGATGGCGCCTGGCTCTATGCTAAGCCCAGTGACCTCGCTTGTTTATCCCAGTCTCAGTCATGCACAATAAAAGCAGTGTGTGTAACTCGTTGGAGAGATTAGTGCAACGTCTCGCAATACCATTCTATCAGCCAATCCTGCATGCTGCCTTGGATGTGTGTGTTTATGATTGGGTGGTGTGAGCATGAGTGAATGGAAGTATAAATTGAGGGCAGCCCCAGATGAGGTAGGCCAGGGGCCAGAGACCAGAGACCCGCGTAGCAGAGAGAAACCAGATGAGGAGAGCAGCACCATTAGCCAGCCAGCGTAGGAGAGAGCAGAGTGAGTGAGTGAGTGAATGGCTGCAGCTGTGTGAAGCCTGAGAGAGAGAGAGAGAGAGAGAGAGAGAGAGAGAGAGAGAAGCAGAATAATGCAGAAGCTGCAAAGGCAAGCTTCTTGAAACCACCTTGGTGTCCTGTGTCGTTTATTCCCACCATCTTTGCTGGTCAGAGATGTATGGGTGCGTGGCATTTGATAACTTTGGGTTGGAAGTCAATTTTATTCAATATTAGAATAGCTACTCTAGCTTGTTTCTTCAGGCTGTTTGCTTGGAAAATTGTTTTTCAGCCTTTCACTCTGAGGTAGTGTCTGTCTTTTTCCCTGAGATGCGTTTTCTGTAAGCAGAAAAATGTTGGGTCTTGTTTGTGTAGCCAGTCTGTTAGTCTATGTCTTTTTGGGGGGGGATTGAGTCCATTGATATTAAGAGATATTAAGGAAAAGTAATTGTTGCTTCCTGTTATTTTTGTTGTTAGAGTTGAGATTCTGTTCTTTTGGCTGTCTTCTTTTAGGTTTGTTGAAGAATTACTTTCTTGCTTTTTCTAGGGCGTAGTTTCCGTCCTTGTATTGGTGTTTTCCCGTTATTATCCTTTGAAGGGCTAGATTCATAGAAAGATATTGTGTGAATTTAGTTTTGTCATGGAATACTTTGGTTTATCCATCTATGGTAATTGAGAGTTTTGCTGGATATAGTAGCCTGGGCTGGCATTTGTGTTCTCTTAAGGTCTGTATAACATCTGTCCAGGATCTTCTGGTTTTCATAGACTCTGGTGAGAAGTCTGGAGTAATTCTAATAGGCCTGCCTTTATATGTTACTTGACCTTTTTCCCTTACTGCTTTTAATATTGTCTTTATTTAATGCGTTTGTTGTTCTGATTATTATGTGTCGAGAGGAATTTCTTTTCTGGCCCAGTCTATTTGGAGTTCTGTAGGCTTCTTGTATGTTCATGGGCATCTCCTTCATTAGGTATGGGCAGTTTTCTTCTATTATTTTGTTGAAGATGGCCCTTTAAGTTGAAAATCTTCATTCTCATCTACTCTTATTATCCGTAGGTTTGGTCTTCTCATTGAGTCCTGGACTTCCTGGATGTTTTGAAAAAAAAAAAAAAAAAAAAGGATCTTTTTGCATTTTGCATTTTCTTTGATTGTTGTGCCCATGTTCCCTGTGGAATCTTCTGCACCTGAGATTCTCTCTTCCATCTCTTGTATTCTGTTGCTGATGCTCACATCTATGGTTCCTGATTTCTTTCCTAGGGTTCCTATCTCCAGATTTGTCTCTCTTTGGGTTTTCTTTATTGTTTCTTCTTCCATTTTTTGATCCTGGATGGTTTTGTTCAATTCCATCACCTGTTTGGTAGTATTTTCCTATACCTCTCTAAGGGATTTTTGTGTTTCCTCTTTAAAGGCTTCTAGTTGTTTACCTGTGTTTTCCTGTATTTCCTTCTTAAAGTCCTCCATCATCATCATGAGAAGTGACTTTAGATCCAGGTCTTGCTTTCTGGTGTTATGGTGTATCCAGGACTTGCTATGGAGGGAGAGTTTGGTTCTGATGATGTCATGTAACCTTGGTTTCTGTTGCTTCTCTTCTTACGCTTGCCTCCTGACATCTGGTTATCTCAAGTGCTAGCTGCCCTCATTATATCTGATTGGGGCCTGTCCTTCCTATAATCCCAGTTGATTAAGGACTCCTCAGAGTCCAGCTTTCTCTGTGATCCTTTGATTGTGGGCTCCTGTGAACCTGAGATTCTGGGTGTGTCAGAGTTCTTGGCAGTCAAGCTCCTTTTAGACCCTGAAATACTGGTGTGACCCAGCTCCTGTTATCCTGGGATCCTGTTGTCCTAAGATCCTGGGTGTGTTACAGTGCCTGGAAGTGGTGTCTCCTTTGAGGACCGTGGAGCTCTCTGGTCTGTCTGAAACCAAGGTAAACCAGAACTGATCAAAAGGAACCCGAGCCTCTGGTCAGGAATTGCTCTGGTGTCCTTGTTCCTGCTGTCACAAGCCCATCATAATTGGATTGGAACTGATGCTGTGTTCCACTCACCAGTGATCCTAAAATACATGGAGAATCCTCTGGGTACTGTGGGGGAGGGAATATTTATTGAGAATGTTTATTTACAGCTTTTTCACTAATTGTAGTTTAATATAGAAAAAAAAAACCCTGCAATCTTGCAGGTTGGTGAGGTATTTTTATCCCAGATTTATAGGTAAAGAGGTTAAATAACCTTCAATGCCTAGAGACAGATAAAACCAAATTTTAGGCTTGGGTTCATTTCTGTCTAGAATTTTAAATTCTTAATCAATAAGGTATAATCAAATGTCTATCATCTCTGTGATTATTATTGGCTATAACATATAATGATGACAGTATGCAATTTGCTGGACAGGGAACCTAACATTGGTATCAAATAGGAAGTCTTGTGCTTGTGTGATTTGATTTGATTTGATTTGATTTGATTTGATTTGATTTACTTTTCGTGTGTTTTTGTAGTCTGTGTGCACGTGTGTGTGTGTGTGTGTGTGTGTGTGTGTGTGTGTGTGTACACGAGTTTGAGTGCAGATGTGTGAACTTGGAAGACAAAAGTCAATGACCATTGTCTGCTTCAATTCTCTTCATGTTACTTCACACACATACACACACACACACACACACACACACACACAAACACACACACACATGGTCTCTCACTGAGTCTGGAACTCACAGATTCATCTAGACCAGTTAACCAATGAGCAAAGGATCTGCTTTTCTCTGCCTGCATCCAGTCTTGGGTTCTTCCTATTTTTTTAAGATTCTATTTGTAAATGTGTATTTTTGTAAGTCTTTGTGTGTAGCATGTGTGTTATACCCTTGCAGGCCAGAGGAGGGTGTCATATCTAATTATAGGTGTCTGGAAGACCCCACATGGGTACTAGGAGCTAAACTCAGGTCCTTTAAAAGAGTTGAAAGTACTTTTAACTGCTGAGACATCTCTCATTCCCCAGTCTTATGTTCTCTGTTGAACTTAAGCTCTTGCCCTTCTGCAAATAACTCTCAGGAAGGACATAACAGGGTACTCTTCATTCTGCACAAATGGTGCCTTCCTTTAAGAGTTGCTAACTCAGACTTATGACTTTAATCTTTGTAGTATGCCTGCAGTAAATTAATAAGGCCAGACAGCAACTGGAAATGCTGAGCAAAATTCACTGGCTATTCAAAAACTATTTCTCTCAGCAGAAACCACTTGCATTTCAAACCTTTTTATTTTACCCTATTTGGAGATTTAAAATGGAATTCAGAGCTACCACCTCCCTCTAAAATAAGAACTTAATATTTACAAATCTTCGTGGAGATAAAAGAAAAAAATAGACTCCTGTTTCAAAGATGCTAAGAACAGGTCTCATTAATAGGCACAATTTCTTTTTTTTTTTTCTCTAGCAAAGCCAAATAAAATTTCTCACTGTTTTTCAATGAAGGAAAACCACCATCTCCAATAACAAGGAACGATATCAGCTAGCAATGGAGGAGTTTATTGAAAGGTTTACTTGGTTATTAAGAAGGAGATGTGTGCTGGGTTGCGGGACCTCCCTCTTACACTGGCCTCTGGAGATGTCTGTGTAGTTTTTATTTCCCTTCCTGGAAGCATGCAGATATGGTGAGGCCAAGGGGAAGGCGAAGCCTGACGCAGAGCTTCACAAAAGAAGCAGTGGCAAAGGCCGCCCTAGATTCTGTCGTTTAGAGGACCTCTGAGGAGGATTGCAGGATGGGTCGGGATGCTACCTGGGACCATTAAAAGTAAGCATATGCGCACAGTAATTCCACTCAGCGGCTGTTTCCCTTGGTGTGGAGCTAAGTTATTTGATTCCTCACTCCTCTACCCAACACAAACAATTTGGAGCAAATCAGTCACACTGCAAACGGAGGGAGGGATCTTAAAACAGCAATGGGCTCGGGAAGCACTCGGGAGGAGGAAGGGCTCAACCTTCTCAGTACAGCTTCCATTCAGCAAGGATCAGACGCTGTTGGTGAAGCTTATCACACAATATAGGACGTGGCCAAATCCTTCATCCTAAAAAGGACAGAACGCGGAAGGGTGGTGTGAGGGAGAATGAGTCACTAGCAGCTGTGCAGACTCGTCGTTAGTCTCTATTTTTGATTTAACTTTCCTTTATTTACCTCCACGGCCAATGGCTTTTGCTGCATCAGGATTATTTAAGGACTTGTTCAAACACTGACCACTGAGCCCCAGACCCTCATGTTCTGACACAGTAGAATCCCAGGTGACATTGTTCATAGATAGCAGACTTTGGGTCATACTGTTGAATAACCAAAGGTAATTTATTTACATAGGAAGCCAGCAAAACACTCTTCTTTGTTTTTAAAGCCTTATTTATTTTATGTATATGAGTACACTATAGCTGTCTTCAGACACCACCAGAAGAGGCCATTGGATCCCATTACAGAAGCTTGGAAGTCACCATGTGGTTGCTAGGAATTGAACTCAGAACCTCTTAACCACTGAGCCATTTCTCCAGCCCCAAACAAAACACTTCTTAAAGACAAGGTCTTTCATGATAAACTGAAGTGGGCACTACTAGAAAAACTGTAGCCAACAAAAGGCCCCTCCACCACCTCACCCATCAAATTCTGTCCTGGTGACATCCACTCATTATGTAGGTTCTAGTGCCAAATTAGGACTGAACTGAAAATCTCAGTCTACTATCTAAGACGATGACTCTTTCCAAGACAGCCAGTTGCTTTTCTACAGGACAGCTTTCTCAGTGTGAAACAGGAAAAGAGATACATCTAATTGCATCAGGTTGTCACAGGTATCAAATGGAATTGTTTACAAACTTCCCCACAATGGATTCAGCAGAGTAAGGCCTCAACACATGCCAGCATTAAACTGGCATCACCTTAACAGTGTTCTATAGCCAACACATAGTGCTTTTAATGCCCAACAGATGGTAAGTTTTTATCCTATTCTCAGATTTTGGAAACAGAGGCACTGAGAGGTTCAATGCCTCAATTCAGGAGATCTTAGGGAGCTCTCTGCAAATAAGATGCATTCTGTGGTGACTCTGTAGCTGTCCTTCTCATCCCTGGTGTCCGAGTGTGATCTGAACCAGATCTAGACAAGCCTCCCCAGAACCTGGCCGTATGCCTCAGGATAGAAGGAGATATTATTTCTCCAGGCCCTCCTGGAGTCTCTCTCAGCCCCCCTTTTTGGCCACATACTGCTGTGTGCTGTTTGCGTCTGAAATGGAAAATTTCTGTAACACAATACCCAATACCCAGCTCTGGTCCCCACAGACTCTCAAATAATCCTGGCTTTTTTTTTTTTCCTTTTTTCCTTTTTTGGTTTGGGTTAAAATATGACTTCACATTCCAGAGCTCTGAGTAGATTCAAAAGCACTACAGAATTCAGACCTGTATAGTTCGTTATATTATAAAGAATTTTGCTTTTCTAAAAACAAACAAACAAAAAACAAAACAAAACAAAAACCAAAAACCGAAAACCAAAACCAAAACCAAAAAGCCAAGTACAAAAAGTCCTGGTGTCAGAGCCACAGCTCTGAGAACCTCCTCTTCATCCCCAGCCCCAGCCCAGGGGAGACACTTGATCCCCAGCATGGCCACAGTAGCTCAAAGAAAGGCAAAAAGCCATAGCTGCCTTTAGCAACTTCTGAAATGAGCATCTTGGAATTGGACAATGGAAGCCAAGGACTTCAAAAGTCAGACCCACTAACTCCCAACACCCTTCCCTTTCTAGACGGTTAACCCTTCACACATTATGTCTGATATGGTCCTGGGTCTGTCTGAGCAGTACAGCGTAGTCCCCCTGAGTGGACTCCACATACATTGCAATTTATTATTGTTCTTATTAATTTGAACTTTAGAACCCAACCTCGTACCTAAGATGACAATATTTTTCAAGCCAGTCATTTAACTTTTGACATGGCAGCTTCATCGTTATAAAATCAGAAATGTGACATTCCTGATCTCACCAGGTTGCCATAAATATGACATGAAATCATATTTAGAAAACTTTGTCACAGTGGATCAAGCACAGTATGGCCTTGGCACACATCAGCAATAGGCATTATGTATTAATTAAACTTGCATTAATTATCATACAGTACTATCTAGTCAGCACATCATGATTTTAGTATTTCACAAAGTCTGAGGCTTTATACTGTTCATCTTTATCCTACTGTACCAGAGGCATGCTAGCATCTGAAGGTCATCTCCCCAGACTCCCGTGTCGAAATCCAAGCCCCTTCAATGCCATAGTATCAGCTGATTTGCTCCCTCTCCCTCATAGATACACCCTGAGCAAGTGTCTGCCATAACTCGGGAAACAGGCCCTCCTCACCAGGCCCCAAGTTTGCCAGAGCTTTGACTTCAGACTTTCCAGCCCCCAGACGTACGAGAAATAAAATTTCTGTTGTTTCTGTGATAGATATTAATCTATGATGTATCCTTATGACAACCCTGAAAGAATAAATAAACAGTTATGGTGATATTTGTTTCAGAAAATCAAATGCCCTTTAGTGAGGAAGCAGAGTGACGTTCTGGCATTAGTGTAGCACTGGAGTTGAACACACCTCAACTTGACCCTGATGCCGCTGCTTCTTAAATTGCCTGGCCTTGGGCAAGTTTTTGGAATGTCTTTGAAATGCCGATTTCTGTTTGTATAGTGGAGATAACATAACTTACCTCCTAGGGTTACAGGGAGGATATAATGAAACAATGTTTGGGAAGTCCTTGACTTCTGGTCTGCAGCCCAGAAATGGATTTTAGTCTGTGACAGAAAGACCCGCTGGCCCCCTCCCACTCGACTTGATAGAACTGACTGGAATAATTACAACATCTGGAAGTCTTATCCAAAATATTTTTTCCAGTGACAGAGTACAGGAGAAAACAGCCTGGTCTATTGTGCATTTTTGTCTCTTGTGCAAAACATGGCTTGGTGTATGATTTACAAATGGATGTCTGATTATAAATTAGCGGCAAGGGTATCCTGAATCTAGATGTCTTCTAGCAAACGCACTTTTGTCCCATGCAGCTAGTTGGTAGCACAGCAGTTTTGTTTGTACTTACAAAGTAGCTGAATCAAAGCGACCCGCTAATGCTCACATTTCTATTTCCAGAAGGTTTAAAAATTATGTCTTGGCTGGGCGTGGTGGCGCACGCCTTTAATCCCAGCACTCGGGAGGCAGAGGCAGGCGGATTTCTGAGTTCGAGGCTAGCCTGGTCTACAAAGTGAGTTACAGGACAGCCAGGGCTACTCAGAAAAACCCTGTCTCGAAAAACCAAAAAAAAAAAAAAAAAAAAAAAAAAAAAAAAAAAAAATTATGTCTTGAGGAGGGCAGCAGCACCATAAATTCCAGGGAATAGTTTCCTTCAGACGCTCTTAAAACTGGGCTCCAGTGACCCCATCAATAAAGGCACAGTTGTCCAACAGAGGCACTGTGACCTCAAGGCAGGTCAATGGACATTACCCAGACATGGACCCTCACCTTCCATCCTTGTGTTACTCAGACTGTCTTCCCAGTTTTAATTCCCGCTTGCTGAGTGAGGAGATGCTAATCCGCCTGTGACATCATTCTAAAGAGAATTGCCCAATCTCAGCTGCTGAGAGGTGAAAATGCTCCCTAAGTCTCTCCTTTCCAGAGGCCCAGAAGAGCATAGCAAAGAAGCTTCTCTCTGCTTTGGGCCAACGGGGTCAAAGTCTGAAGCTTAGCTTCCAAGCAGCATTGGGATTCAACTTTTTCTTGGCAGACAGGAAGCACCCGTAACCTTTGGCTCGTCCCGTCACACCAACGTTCTGTAGCTTCTTACTCCTGATCAATGCACTTGCTGGAAAGTAGGAGAAAGTAGTGAGGTTGGCATTCACAATGTTGGGAGGTACTCAGACAACAGTTTAGAAGGCACTGGAAAGTAGGTGGCCTTTGTAGAACACCCTCCCTTTTCCCTATACCACTCGTGGCTTCCAGAACAATACAATCGAAAAAGTGATTTATAGCTAATGTCCATGCACAAAATGAACCTCAGATGTCAGGGAGGGAAAACACATCCAGAAATCTCTTGTGTGTTCGTTCCCCTTAAAGAGGAAAGCCAATTGGATATCCAGTCCATGCTATTATAACTCCATGCTGCTGTATTAGACAGCATCAGACTTGAAGTGAAGACCAGAGTCAGCTCACTAGAAACTGAAGCAAGGGGGTGGGGGTGAGACTAGGTCCCACTCTTTGAAACTTGAAGTGGGAAAGAAGAAAACCAGAATGAGCAAAGCAGAATCTACCTTAATATTTCATTGTTTCTCTTGCTTCCTCTCCACTTGCAGACAGCCTCTCAAACACACGAACAGACATACCCCCCATAGCTTTCCATATACATTGACAGACACCCCCTCACATACAAGAACAAATACCCCCTCACATGGGTACACACGTGCGCATTCACATACACTCTCACATACTACACAAGGAAGTCAAGTAACCCTGAATGAGAATATTAGCAGTATTTTGTTTATTATCTACACGATTTACCATCTTCTTCAAATTGTTCATTTTCAGCAAACTAAGGTTGATGATATTTTTTCTTATAGCAGTGTTGTTAGATCAAATAAAACAACAAAATTTATTTTATGAACCACAAAACAGCCATTTAGTAACTTGTTTCAAGAAACTTAAAAACCCAGCGAAAGTAAGGCACCTTCTCTCAAATTCCCACTTGTAAACAGACATGTCTTGCCTGTAATTCATAGACTTATGAGATCTTTTAACAACCCCAGTTTAACACTTGCTCTAAAAGTGCTTGCCTGGTACGGACTATTCCATCCAGAAGAGTATATTTCCAGGCCATGAAGTACTTTAGAATAAGCCATCCATGGATCTGGTTAACCTTTATTGGGCCTTTGCTAGATACCAGGGGCTTCTAGAGCATAGACATCTTGGCTTTTAGAAGTTAGCAGCCAAGGAGATCCAGTGCAAAGGAGTCTTCTCATGATGACTGTCACCTAAGAAAGTCACCTCGTGGCATCTGGCCTTCTGCTTGTCTCTGCTTTTTCTGGTCAAATAGAGGGCAGTATGGATGTTTCCGATTGAGACAGGGATATGTAAGAGAGATCAAAACACTTTCCATAGGTCAATGGACTTGGGTATAACAAGCAAAGAGCAGCTGAGTTCAACTGTGTTCTCAGAGTCTCCTGACCTGAACCCTTCCCATCAATGCAAAGACATCTGGAAACATCTGTTGTTTTTCTATAGTCCTGAGGTATGCCATTTGCAGAGTATTGCCATTAAATTTGTGAATCAAATATCTCATGAAGTAACATAGAATTTCGGAAAGGCATTTTCATAGTGAGCAGAAACTTTCAAATATTTTTCTGGAATTCAGTTTCAAGGAATTGGAGAGTAGAGGGAACAACCATGTTTTTGTTATCTACATACTCAGATGATAATCATAACTTCTATGTTTACTAGTAGTATTTAATAGAATAGTTCACATACAGTTGTTTAAATGCACAATGAATTTTCAGTGGTCTTTATTACTCCATTATCCTATTCCCAGCAGCTCTGCTTTTGCCACTGTCAGGGACCCACTGACTCTGCTTCTGATGGGAAATACTGTTGCTAACATTCCCTAAGTCATTGCATTTTTGTCTGGCTACTAAGTTCCTACAGAGATAGTAGTTTCTGTAGTGGCTTAGGCTTAGTTTTGAAGTTGTAATGCAGTTGTGGACGATGGGTGACCTAGGGGAAAGAGGAGCTGGCAAGTGCTGGTAGCACACGAGAGAGATTGAGCATTAGAAGCTCATTTAGGAAGAAGAGGATGACGGCAGCTGGTTGATCCTGGTTGGTATTTTCCAGGGGATGGTCATTAAAAGATAGAGTATATAGCATCAACTGGGGATACTCACCCCTGTGAGAAAAAGCCTAGAGAAGCCATTGGTGTCATTGGCTGAGTGATATTCAGGATGACTGCCTAACATGCTTTGGGTGATTACCACAGAAGATTCCAGAAAGCAAACAGAATATCAGCATGAACTTGAATTAGAAGCCATGTACATGGAAGAACTCGAAGGGTTTTAAACATGAAGTTCTGGTAGGTTAACCTGGACACAATGACTGGCTTACCAAACTGTAGTGTACATCAAGACAGAGATTTACAGATGCTTGTGGTGCACTCTGTAAACAGCAGACTGATGTAATGAGGGGGTTTGTGCAGGAGAGAGCTGTAAGAGGACGGCAGGATTGAGCCCTGCTACCAAAACCATACACTACAGAGCACTCATTTTCTCTGCAGACCAAGCTCTACTCCATGAGTGATAACAGACACACCAGCTCCAAAATAATTCAGGGAATGTAGTGGAGCCCCAGAGGGCTATACATTGGCCCATTAGCCAGCCAGATAGCCCTTCCCCCATGCCCTCTGGTGCTGCTGTGAAGAACAGAGTGCAGGCCACTGTGCAGGCTGTGTTGATGGGCCCATGTGGGAAAAGTTGGCAAGACTGCCTGCGATTTCAATGTCTTCTTGAACAATCTCATCACCCAAATCCACCCCCAAGCTTAGAGCTTGCTCTGCCTTGGCGGCAATCTAGCATTGCCTTTCGAAGCCCACATGCAAAATCCCTAGAGACAATGCTTGGATTCATGTCTGGAATGCTTCCACCTACCATGGAGCCCACTCCCACTCTCCTCTGTGTCTGAGGAAGAGATTCAGAAGTGCTCAAAGGGCCCTCTGGCCATCAATGAACAATTTATAGAGTCTTTAATTATGGGCCAATGCAAACAATACTTTTACTGAACTGCCGCCTCCCCTTCACCCCTGACCCATGGGCAGACACGTGGCAGTGAATGTTGCCAGATGGAGATTGTTTCTGGAAAGCCACATTTAGCAGGACTTTATTTATGACCCAAGAGCTGCGCTCATCCATTATCCTATGGCTGGACTTGTGCTTAGTGTCTAAGCAGCTCCAGTCTCCAATGTGAAATACTTTGGGTTTGGATCAGATCCTGTTTATGAAGGCGAGGAGACTTTGTCCCCTCCAAATTCCCTTGCCAAGCCCAGGGACTATGAAGGGAGCAGGAAAGCTAGCCCAAATCATTAGGTAATAAAAATGGTTTGAAAGGGAACCCAAACCCCAAGTAAACGTTTTCATTTGGGTCCAATTCTTTGCTCAGCAGGTCTGCCAGACAGCATCCTCTTCCTCTTCCCCATCTTCCCACGGATTAGAAAGACGATCTCTTTCATCTCAGCAGCTCCTGCCAACCAAGTGTGTCACTTCCCCATCTGAACACTTCATGGCTCCAGCTCAGGCATGTGTTAATGTCTGTTCCCGAGTAACAGAGCAGAGATCTGAGGAGATGATAGCAATTGAAAGGATGCTCAGCTTGGTGGGAGTGTCTTGGAGAAATCGAATTCCTCGTTCCCAAGTTTCACAGGCTTAAAAGTGGCCCCTCTAAAAACAGCATGCAAAGAGTCCTCTGTGCTCTAGATGTGTAATACTATCTAAGGCACAAAGCTTTAGAGAGCTGGTTTTATTATTATTATTATTAATTATTATTATTATTATTATTATTATTATTTGCTGTGTATAGAGTTATCGTCACACTGCATTGATATTTAGCCACAACATTCAGAAAGTATCTAGGGTAGATGGTTGGGAAATTGATGCAATACCTTTAGTTTGAACAAAGTCTGATGTCACAGGGGATGAGAGGATGGCTCTCAGGGCAGAGTGTTTGCTACTTAAGTATGTAAGCCTTGGTTTGATCTCAGTATCCAGATAAAAGCTGGGTATGATGGTACATGCCAATCATCCCAGTGTTTTGCACATAGACATAAGAGGAGCTCATAAGAGGATTGCTAGTCAGCCAACCAGCCAAATCAGTGAGCTCAGGTCCAGTGAGAAAGCCTGGTTCAAGAAACACACAGATGCCTCCACACTCAGATAAACACATGTGCACATAAAGATCACTATCCCTACTGTGTGGACTATAACAAGTATGATAGCTATTTATTTATGCAATATGGTTCAACAAACCCATAGCAACCCATTGTTAATCTTTAGTTATTCTCAATTCATTGGTTTTCATATTATGTTTAAGAATTCACTTTGCTTTCCAGTACTCTCATAAAACACTTTAAAGAAAGAGAAGGATCTACATAAGTGGAAAAAGTTAGGTAATGAGAAAGACAGTCCAGAGCCAACAGCTGAAGATCTTTGGCTGCGTCCCAAGGTCCATGCTTCCCCCCTGTGGAAGGTGCTTCCTCTGGGAGGGTTCTCATTACATCATCAATGTATTTTTTCCAAATAACAAATTCCCTGGAGTAGGAAATCTGCCTGGGGAAGCATTTATCATCCCTAAGCAACTTAATCGTCAGATCTTTTTAGAAAGTATTCTTTTTTATATACCATTTTCCTGGGGTGTGTGTGTGTGTGTGTGTGTGTGTGTGTGTGTGTTTGTGTGTGTGTTCATTTATGTATGTTTCCTCTTTCTTTAAAGGTTATTAATTAGTAAGACATCCCAGATTTAATTTGACTTTAATTTGTTACTATTCTAATGCAGATGCCAAGTGGCTGTCCTTTGGGAAGGTGTGGTTTTGATGGTTTTGCCTCGAGAAACAATTCTCTTAGTTGAAGTATTCACACACAAACACATATGGAATATACCAAATTATAATACTCTAGAAACACACTTGAAAAGGATGGATAATATACATAGCATTTAACATACGCTGTCATAGAATTGTCAGGCACCCATTTTACCTACAAGAAAAAAATGTATTTGGAGAAAATGACTTCATTTATATTACATCAGAAACCAACCAAAGGAGAAAGAACATATCTCATCCCAAGACAGCTCAAGAATATGCCTCTTTGCAGCTAACAGAGGCCAGGGTGAGGATCTCTGCTCTCATGGAGCAGAGAGCTGGTGACAATGGGCTTCTACAGAGCAACCAGGCTGGTGGGGCAGCTGTAGTAGGGGTGAGAAAAGTCAGTGAATCCAGAAGCCTCGGGGCACCCAGGAATGCTTCTTTCAGTGCTCAGGAGTCTCCTTATTCATGGATCATCAGCCCACTCAGACAAAACCACTGGCATTGCAGCAATCCTGGCCTTTGAGAAGGAACTTTCTAGGTTAGGCAAGTGTCTTTACCTTCCCAGAAAACCTGGGAAGAAGTTCCATGAGCTTAATGGTATGATAATAAAAACTGTCTGTCTCATGCTTCTTCATGCTAGACGTGTGAGTGCTGTTGGTCCCTTCTGGGGGCTGTGAAGGAGATTACTCTCCTTAGCTCCTGGGGTTTGCCGGGGACCTTGGCTCTCTTGGCTTGTAGATATGTCATTTCAGCAGCCTTTCGTCTTTCTGTGGTATGCTTCCTGGGTAAACATGTGTCCCAAGTTTAAAGCCAAAGCCACCTTCCTTTTTTTTCTTTTATTGAAAATAGATTATTTTCTCATACAGTATACCTTGATGATAGCTTGCCTTCTCTCTCCTCCTCCCAGCCCTCCCCACCTGCCCTCCCCTCTGAATCCACTTCCTTTCTGTCTGTCATCAGAAAAGAAAAGACTTCTAAGAGATAACAACCACATATAACAAAACAAATAACAAGATGAACCCAAAACTATCATATCGAAGTTGGACACAAAATACTGGCAGGAGGAAAAGAGTCCCATCAGCAGACACAAGAGTCAGAGACTCACTCATTCATTCAGGAGTCCTGTAAGAATGCTCAGGTAGTAGCTATTTTATATATATAAAAGACCTGGTACAGACCCATGTAGGCCCTGTTAAATCCACCTTCTTAATGAGACACTATTTACATAGGATTAGAATTTACTCCCATAACCTCATTTGGCCTTGGATAGATATTTCCCTCAAATAAGGCCAGAGACACAAATATAATATTTAGGACTTCAGCATCCTTTGAGAGGACATGATTAAACCAGTAACAGAGAAGGTTTCTTTTAAATGCCAGTCCCAGTTCAATGGTCACCCTTGACTTGCTAGTTTTGAAGTTATCTGGCTCAACATAACATAATGTCATGATAATAAGTGGTTATTTTTTTCTTTTACAAAATAAGAAAAGATCCATTATTTTCTCATTTATTTTAATGTTTTAAGAAATAAATCAGGGTCACACAACGCCCAGGTTGGTGTCAGACTCACTCTATACCTGAGGATGGCCTTCAGCTTCTGATCCTCCTGCCTCTACCTCCTAAGTGCTGGGATTGCAAGCCCATTGCTGGCTTATGTGTTGCTCTAGGTGGAACTTGGGGCTTTGCCCACCTAGGCAAGCACTCTACCAACTGAGCTGTATCCCAGCTTGCTTTAGTATTTGCATTTTGACAAACAACACCAAGAATTTGGTATAGACTACTTGGCATACCCTACACCCCAAATTCTAAGTGTCGTGAGTACAGAAAGGCTGTGATTTCTATGAAAGGTGTTGCTTGTCTCTTACACCATGCCCTTCCATCCATCCTCGTTAATTAGAACAAGTAAATTAAAGTAACGCAAAAGTCTACGATCTGTTAATATGTTATTATTCAAGAGGTGATCCTGTTCTCAGGACGGTCTTTTCTAAATTGATATAGTAAAAGTTCTGTACATTCTAGTTTTAAAATAATCATTATTGTCAAATATGAAGGTGCACACCTGTAATCTCAGCACTCGGGAGACGGAGGTTTGGAGGCCTCCAGATTAAAGCCTGAATTGTATAGTCAAACCTGTGTCAAAGCAATGTTATTCATTTTACCATAGAGGAAAGCGGAGAAAGCTACAGGGCGAGGGTAAGAAAAGGAAGAATGCGCTAATAAAGTAGCTATAAACAGGACCAAGACTTCAGGTGTCTGTTCTGGTTAACCCGGCATCTGAAGGGCTCTTTAAAGCTCTGCCCTCTCTCTGGCATCTGGTGCAGAAGTTTGCAGATAAGCTTTGCTGGCAGGCAGACACATGCTTCCCACATTACAGTCAGTGCTGAGGGGTGGGGGTTGAGGGGCACGGACACAGCTCAGTGTGAGCTTTGCATTTGCCTGATTATTTTCTCTACCCTAATCCATATGTAGACACTCTTAGCGGAGTATCCAGAGATGATTGTCCTGCAAAAGTCTGTGATGTCAGCCCAGTCCAGGAAGGGTGATTTCTTACGTCGGGGGCTGGCTGCTCTTCTGAAGGAGGTTCGGGTGTATAAGGATCGCAGTTTGAGTGTTCTCCAGAGAGGTGAAGATCCCTAACAGAGGCCAAGAACTCTTTCCTCTGTCCATTCTCACAAGCACAAATCAGATACTTCTGATCTTTCCTTGCTTTGAACACAGAAACAAACCACCTCAGTGAGAATATTGGTAACAATTGCCTCTAAGAATGGACCTTGTAAAGATCTGACGCCAGTCCTTAATGAAACAGTCAGTGATTTCAGTGCCCTGGTGGCATTGCCCAGAATTCAGTGCATAAATGAAAGCAGGAGAGTGAAGCAACTGTACCAGTGGTGGGAAGTGGGCAGGTCAGAGGGTGAAGGGTTTGCTGGGCAGGCATGAGGACTTGAGCCCAGGTTCCCAGCACTCATGTAAAAGTCTGGTGCATGGCATTTGTGTGTAAAGCCAGAAGTACCAGAGGAAGGGTTAGGGGCTGGGGGATCCCAGGGTTTGGTGGCCACTAGTCTAGCAGAAACTGCAGCCTCTGGGTCCACTCACACACACACACACACACACACACACACACAGAAGTGAGAAGCAAAAGGAAGACACTCACCATCAATCCCTGGCTTCTCTGAGAACACTTGAACACACATGCTCTAATGTCACACACCACACACAAACACATGACATGCACATACATCCACATACTCACACATGCACATACTCACACATGCACAATATTCACACACTTTCTTAGGATGTGTTCCAAATATACACAACCAGTCCTCTTGCAGAAAAGCCCACAAATCCCATTTTCATCCCATTTCCCAGGTGCCTCCACCTCCAGCACATACTCCAGTATGAGAGCCACAGCAAGAACCAGGGCTGAGTGAAGACATTCAAGGGAGATGTGGCCATGATGCCCACGTGGACCTCTGAGTCCCTTTAGCAGCTGTGAAACTGCAATAGTTTAAAGTGGGTGTAAGGAAAGACTTGGAGCCTGATAGCCCAGATGCCTGAGGCTTTGTCCCCAGGATTCCTCTTGGGAGTGTTCAGTGGTCCCTTTTATTGATGACAGTTTTGGTAAAGCTCAAATGACTTAGAGGAAACTATCAACATCTCGTCAGTCAGTGAAAGATGGCGTTGTACCTAAGTAAATGTGTTGGTTTCCCAGGGCTACCAAAAGAAAGCTCCATCAACTGGATAGCTTAGGTAACACACATTTTAAACAGACTTCAGTGATGCTGAGACATCAGGCAAAGTGTGTTTCTAGAAACTTGTGTGCTTTCTGTCACTTTACGTCTCACCCCCGATGCTGAATGGATTAAAATCTATTTACTTGAATTTCTCTTTGGGGCAGAGAGTGACTCAGTGTATTCATGTGCTTTTGTACTTCTTGTCTGGTAGAATGCTTATGCTAGACATGCACTTAAAAAACCTTGTCTTATCCACTAAACTTTTAGCAAACAAAGAACTCTGTAGGAATTACTGAGAATTATTATTGCAAAGGCTTAACATGAGACCAGACTGCCTGGATCCACCCCATATGTTTAGTCCCAATTCCACAGGACAGAGGAGTGTCTTTTCAAATACAGCTAAGGCATGACCTGAGTCGGACACTTGTCTATACATTCTTCTCCTATCCTTCAATGGGAAAGGGATGCTAAGAGAAGGTGCCAGGTAGAACACAACCTGGCTGGACTAGGAAGAAATATGCAAATGGTATTGATTTATTCAGTACCATTTAACCACCCCATAGGATCAGTTACTGATGACACTGTTTCAAGTGTAGAGCTCTCCTTGTTGCTGCCTCTCATGTGCAGAAACATCAAAGAAGAGGATGCAGTGCCTAGCCAAGCTCCTTCACAAGAGATCTTCCTTCTTTGCTCTCCCTAGGACTCTGGATCCTCTCTAGTAATTCTCTCGGTAAAGGCTGGGACATGCACCTTTGCAATGGATGTGCTACAGGGGTCCATGTCACAGGAATATTTCTCCCAACTCTCTGTTAGGCTGCAGAGCTCCTCTACAAGCTGAGAGCCTTCAAGGCTTGAGAAATTAACAAAATGGGAAGGAAGAGAAGGGCTCTCTCGTCCTGGTGCTGATGAACAGGCAGTTTCCTGGAAACTGATGTTGGGATGCATATGGCAAGCAGTTTGCCACCTCTGCTCTTCAATGCAATGTCTGTCTGAGGAGGCATCAGGATGAGAAACTCAAAATGTATGGTCGCTGCTGTGGCTTGATTGGTTTTTTGTGGCTTTTTTTTTCTTTCTTTCTGTTTTCATCTTCCAAAAGAATGAAATAAAAATAAAGCTGACTCGAAATAATTCCAGTCATATGTGTATCCCTACACCACACATTTTTTGGTCATGTTAACTTCTTGTGACTTCAAAGAACACTGTTGATTTTCTAGGCTCCGAATTCATGGTGTTTTTAATTTAAACATGGGGTTTGCTAATCTTAGTCCTAAAAGAAATATTTTCGTGATCCAGTTCTTTTTATCAACTCCACATCATGGGTGTGGTGTCCTTCCCTGGTCCAGCTTCCCTCTGTGCTCTTGAGAAACCAAGCACAGCGGCTAGGAAAATATTCTCTATGGATACAACCCTGCAAGGATGGATCTCCCAGCAAGGATGCATAATGGGGAACGGGCTGGGAAAAAGGAGAAACCAAATTAATATATTTTAGTTATTTATTATTATTACTGTATTATATTTAAGTAAATGAGGGAGCAGGGTTAGGCAGATGGCTCATCAATGTGTACTTGCAAAACCTAGGTTGCATAGAACCTTGGTTACATTTCTCGACACTTACATGATGGCTCCCAATCATACATAACTCCATTTCCAGAGGATCTAGTGCAGCCTTCTGACTTTAAAAGCCTATCATTTTCCTAACTGCAAGGTTGATCCACATACTTCAAAACAAGCCTTAGGAATCAAAGTCTAAGCTACTCTTCTCCTATGAATTAAAAAGGTGGCCTACTGTGGGAGAGAATTATATAGAAAGGAACATACATAAAGTTTAGTATTTCTAGTGTCTTAGTCAGGCTTTTGTGAAGAGACACAACAACCATGACAAGTCTTATATAAGAAAGAATTTAATTAGGTCTCTCTTAGATTTAGAGGATTAGTCTGTTATCATTGGGGAGGGGGGAAGTATGGCAGTGTGCAGACAGAAGGAGCTGAGAGTTCTACGCACAGATCAATGGACAGCAGGAAGAGAGAGACAATGGGCCTGGCTTGAGCATTGGAAACCTCGCAGCCCATCCCTAGTGACACACTTCCTCTAACAAGGAAGAACTATTACACACCTTGTAATAGTGCCATTCCCTGATGACAACGAATTCAAGTCTATGAGCCCGTGGGAAGCATTTCTAGTCAAACCACCATATCTAGTGAACAAGAACTAAGAATGGGTGTGGCATTGTGTGGGTGTGGCCATCATGTGGGTGTGGGAGGCGGAATGCTGAATTTGAGATAGCCTAATGTCTCTCTGAGAATGGGGCTGGGAAATAATTGGATAACATACAATTCAGATGCTCTGTGCTCCTGCTTCAGGCCTTCTTCGCCTTGTACTTTTAAATAATACAGTCCATCTTAAGTGCAGAATCTTACATATTTTGAAGGCTAAATAAGTGGAAATATATAGAAGTCTAATGATCAAGACTGTGACACCAGATGAAAATGAAATTTTGGCCTAAACTCTGACCTGGAGAATATTTTTTTTAAATATGTTTTTCCCTCATAAGTAAGTAGAAGTATTTGTGTCAGCTTTTTTAAAAACATTTTTCTACAATGGCACATCTGAGAACCCATTTATATATTTATATTGCTAAGTTGGTGAGAGCCCAGATGTTCACTGGGTTTCTGGACATAAGCACTCATTTCTCAAAGAGGCTTTAAATATGCCGCATTGCTTTGCAATAAACTTAGCCGTGGAGTCTGCTTAGAATGGCTGGTACAGAATCGGGAAAATATTTAGCTCTTTATTTTTTTCAGAGATCTTGAGTTCCTCTTAGCAGTGCCAAAGGCAATTGCTTCTCAGGCATCTCTGTAACAATGCAGATCCCTCCCTCTCTCACACCAGCTGAGTCTATAACTGCCTGGGGCAGGGAACTTTAATATCCAGTCTTTAAGAGGTCCTCCTACAGTACAGGTTGCATACCTATGTCGACCTCTAGAGAATTGCCTGCAAGGACAAGTATACATAGATTTAAGGAAGAAGCTCTTTTAATATATGAATTCTCTTTGAGATTATGCTAAGTCTTTCCTTTTCAATTTTGCAAAACTGGGGAAGAAAGTGGTTAGCAAGAAAGAAAGGACAGAAAATCAGAATTTTGTTCTTTAGCGATGTCTAGTGACAATCTGAGTGTAATTCCTACAACCCTGCCTCATGCTCAGGGTTCATTCAATTATAATCTCCGTTTAGCACTCCAGAAAATCCAATGTCCAGAGTTCACATGCTTCTCTGCTGAAGCCCAAATTGTACCTTATTATGAGGGAAGTGTGAAGGAAGCTATTTGCCATGCTCAATACAATAAAGACAAATTCAAAGGCCATGGGGCCTTTGAGGATAATAGCAAGTTACAGCTGACTCTTTAACCTATATAACTTTGCTTTTTCTTAGAAGGAGAGAAGCATGGTAACAAGTACATTCTTTACATTTGGCAACTGGTCCTCACACCAATGACAACTGTATGGCTTGATCCTGTCTGATTTTAGAAGGCACTGAAGATAGAAATTGTTTCTGTCTAAAGATGGTCTTGTGAAGCTAATTAGGTGCATTGCTTAGGAAACAGAAATGCATTTTTATTCTGAGGAGCTTATGATCAAGTTAAAGTTGGCAAGTCAGTAAAGGAAGGTGCTGAGGGCCAATCGTATGCAGGGACACAGAATGCCAAGGGGCTTTGGTCATAAGGCAGCACTGTGGTTCATAACTGGAACTTTCCAGGCCATGAGTATTCCACAAGAAAATAGTAAAGAGATCCTTGCTAGGTACATACTAAGGATCAGAGCATTTTCCCAGCAGACATTTTTATTCTCTCATGTTAAAGGATGTGACTAGTTTATTCATTCTCAAATCAAGTGTCTAATTATTTTATGCAGCAGTAATAGGAGGTGATTATTGAAACAGAATCATTACAGTTTCCTCAATGGGTCTTGTTTTCTTATGTGACAATCTAGAATATGCAGGATATAATCAGAAGCTAATAGTCAGTTTACAATTAAAGCTCAATGTTGGGCTCTGTTCTTCTTTTCTCCTGTTTTGAAGCACAGGGCAGTTTAGTGTAATATTGAAAAACAGATTCTAACTCAGACACCTTTACATGTTATGATTTTCAGTTTTTTTCCATACATACAAAATTATTTAGTCCTACCAAAATATAATAGTTTTATTGAAGAAAGCAAACTCCCTAACATCTTTCTACTCTGTCTCATCATCCTGCAAATACCAAACTAATGTATCTTTGAGTTGGATTGGATTAGAATGCTTTACTTATTTTAAAAATTAATTTTGCTTTAAGTAAACTTATAGTTAGACAATGTACACAGATATATAATGCATTTTAAATACTCTCTCACTATGTCAGGTGGTATCTGATAAGGGCTTTTGAATATATTTCTTAATGATTCATATTTAATATTTATGCTCTTTTACTGTGCTTAATTCCCAAAGAATATTTTGTATGTTTTGAAACAATTTAGTATTCAACGTTAATTATAGGATTCCCCAGTTATGGGTAGTATTAAATGTTCATTGATGATATGTTAGGGTATGAAAGAATATGAATATTAAAGTTGAACAAATTTTTGTATTATTTGATTCTCAAAATATTCAATGTTATGAATGTTTGATATATAAAATTCATTTAAATAATACAAAATTAAGAAAAAAATTTAAATTATATATTCTTATGTTTATGTGCTATGCATAAAGGTGTATCCATAATTGTATGTGTGAGTAATTGTTCATGTCCATGTGAAACACCTGTATTTTTGCATGTATTTGAGATTCAGAAGACAATCATAAGGAGCGTTTCTTCAGTTCTCACTCTTTGTGGTTAAGTCCCTTTTTGGTCTCAACTACATATTCCAAGCCAAATATCAGGCACCTTTTTAATATTCTAAATCTTTTGTCTATTTGTCAGTAGGAAGTGCTTACTGGAAACACTACCACATCTTTGTGTGCATTCTTGGGTCTGCATTTTTGTCCTAACTTCTTTCATAGCGAATGCTACATTCCATAAGTTATTCCCTACAAACTTAAATACATTTTATTATACAACAACAAGAACCTAGACTTGGGTCTTGTTAGTGACCGAGCCAGGTGCCAAGAGAACAAAATTGTTGACTCATCTTTTTGTCAATTTAATTTGTACAAAGACTCAAGAAAGATTAAACAGACGCATCATAATAATATGATGTGCAAATTTTCTGGTAAAATGCTAATTTCATTTTTTTTCATTAAATGTTCTCTGGAAAATATACCACATGTAAGCCTCATAGTGTGAGAAAATGTGTGGTATAAGGAAGACAGTGCATGTTCATTCCAAGGTGCATACTGTGCTTAATATCAGTAAAATGGTTGTATTAAAAACAAAAATATGAATTTTGCATTGTTGGATTGAGTTTCATTTTTAGAAATGATAAATGAATTTTAGCTTCGGATTAGGCCAGATCCTAGTGATTTATGAGATAGTCTTAAGCCTCCTCCTCATATTTTGCACTATTTATTTATTTATTTATTTATTTATTCAAAGTAACATGCTCAGCATGAATGACCATGAAATCAAAATACCAATCAACTATGAAAAATGTTAAGATATTTGATATAAGATGTTCAGCGAATATTTAATCTTCAGGCAAAAATGAGCAAGCACATTCATCTCATTAGAATGTAAATTTGTCTTCATCCTTAGAAACAGCAGAAGTTTATGTATACAAATGTTATTTCAAGATAAATATAGTATTTATTATCAATATAAATTTGATTTGTATATCTATGTTATATGCCTCGGATTACATAAAACTTCTCAGACTAAAGGGTGTCATCAGTGGAAAAGATAAGGAAACCCTGCTCTCCACGGCTTCTCTTTTGTTACGTTTAAAAACAGTGGGTTGCACAATTTTAGCAGTATTCTGATTACCTGGTAGTAAGGAAATGTTCGTTATTCGTACTTATCTCAGAACCCTGGCTTAGAGCCAAAGGGAGGCATGAGCTGGATTCTAGGTGATGCTGGTTCTATTGGCACATGGACCACATCTTGAAAAATCACTGTTCTTTACAAAGTATGCATGCTTTAGCTTTTATTGACATTTCTATAACCGCTTAGACCTTTCTAGAAATCTAAATGCAGGCTCTAATCCAACTCCTCAGTCATTATCAGTTATTGGCAGTCCCATACACTGGGATATTTAAGATGCTAACCATTGGATATTTAACGGGGATATTTAAGATGCTGTTGCTGCTGAAAGGGGGAATCACGGAGCCCAGCCTGTGCCTGTTTCTCACAGTCCCGTTCACAGACTTTCTCTGTAGAACATCTCTAGACTCTGACATGAATCTCGTTCACAAATGTGGACCCAAAGTTCATTTACAAATCAGGTACTTGTTTATGGTGAGTAATATAATTTGAACTTCATTCTGTACATTAGTTGGAAGGTAAATAGTGGAAAAGAAGTCAGACCAGAAGGAATGGTTAGGGTTAGAACTCAAAATCCCTTTTTGCCTGGTGAAATTCAAATTAGCTACAGCATATTTGCAGTTTTGTAGACCAGGCAGATGATCCAAATACACTGATAGCTGTGAAATCAAAAGGCAGTACTGTTTTTCCAGTGAGGATTTCACTATCTAGCTTAGGCTGGCCTTGAGCTCATGATTTTCATTTGTTGACCAGCATATCATGCTGACATGAAATTTCAGCCCTTGATAGGTGTTTTTTTTTTAATAGGTGGGCATATTATTTAGATGTTAAAGATTTCTGTGAGACTCCGTAGGCAAGTTCTTTTATAGCACACAATACTGGATTTCTCCTCAGTTTAATCAATGCACATATTGTGGATGCTTAATAAGGAGTGAACCTATGAGTGGATGACCATTAATACTTGTGCAGGATGCAGAATGTGTTACTATCATTATGACTTTCAAAAACAGAATGTATGAGATTTACTCCTAAGTTAATTTTCGCCTTTCTCTCCACATGTCCAACTCTGAAATTCTCAAGCACAGTAAGTATAGCTTGAGAGGGAACGGGTTTTTTTAATTTAGAAAAGAATCTAGGAAGCTATCCAAGTTTTCCCTCAAGCCTTCGGACACTCCTTTTAGGTCCCGAGATTCCAACAACAGGAGCAAAGGAGATAATGGTAACGGACAAAGAAATTGTCAAAATGCAAACTGCTATTTTTGAATCTTCTTTGCATCTCCACTAGCCCTAAAGTCGATAGACTTGTCCCTTATGTCAGTAAGGCCAAGATCCAGACATGGAATAAAGATAGAAAAGAAAAAAATAAGCCCAAGGAGAGTTCATTATTGCATCTCTATAATAGGAACAATATAAGGAAGAAGCAGACAGTCAGTGACCGTCATTACAGCTGGTAGCAAATGTTCAAGTTAGAACAATCAAATAATTGTATTGTGCACCATGTCCCCTCTGTCAAGTAATGGCCCGTCCTGGGTCCCTGGGAGCTCTGTTGAACCATGAACTCAGTGGCTTTGCTTTCTCTGTTGTCAAAAGGAAAAAAAACAGGGTGGGATAAAAAAAAAAAAAAGAGATGTGCCTTGTGCTGGTCATAAGCTCCCCAAATATTGATGACTCTCAAAAGCTCCAACTCGAGTTCATTATTTTACTATCCCATAAGTGAAGAGTGTTTTCTGCCTACTTCTTCAGCTTGGCAAAACAAACAAGGAAACAGAAACGCATCTTTGTCTTTTCTTTTTCCATTGAAATAATACTTCTACCAACAAGACTTCCCCAATCCTCCCCATGCTCCTTTAAGTCAAAGAAGACTCGGTAGAGCTTACTTCTGGCATCCTGTGCCGACACCAGAGTTCTTACCATGTTCTACTACTTAGAAATTATCTTCTGCTCTGATAAATTCCAACAGGGCCACAGCCCACTCTACATTCCTCACCACTGTTGGTAAGTGCTTAGCACATCGGAGATGATAAGAGTTTTGATTTTATTCTCAAGCCGTTCTGAGAAGGGAAAGGTCTGCAATATCTCTATCCATCGAGTAGCTTGAGAACCTAGGTCCCCAGTGAAATCCTTGCCCACCATCCTCCAAGTTCTACATTATATCCTCAGTACATTAAGATATACAGTGCCTTTAAAGGGGGCTGGGTTATGAATGCATGCATTTGTATGGTATAGCACAGTTTGGATTGATCTTTATAGACTGACCTTATGCAACATGTAATATTTTGTGTGTGTGTGTGTGTGTGTGTGTGTGTGTGTGTGTGTGTGTGTGTGTGTACCACTTTCTTATTTGGTTTTGTTTGTCTTCGTAGTTCCTGTGAGTTTTACTCTTCTCTATTTCCAGTTGCTAACCTAAAACAGCACTTTATAAATTTCAGACGCTTCACATTTTTCAAATTTCTTGTTCTGATTTATATGTTTATTTCTAGAAACTATGCATACCCCAGTTCTAAGGCTGGATCTGGAGTTCCAGCAAGAGGGTCATCATGGGAAAATCCCAGCTGCTCTGAGACAGACTCTTGGAGCCTTTCAATGGATCTTTCTTTCTTTCTTTCTTTCTTTCTTTCTTTCTTTCTTTCTTTCTTTCTTTCTTTCTTTCTTTCCTTCCTTCCTTCCTTCCTTCCTTTCTTTCTTTCTTTCTTTCCTTTCTTTCCTTTCTTTCTTTCTTTTTTGTTTGTTTTGTTTTTTGAGACAGGGTCTCTCTGTATAGCCCTGGCTGTCCTGGAACTCACTTTGTAGACCAGGCTGGCCTCGAACTCAGAAATCCTCCTGCCTCTGCCTCCCAAGTGCTGGGATTAAAGGCGTGCGCCACCACGCCCGGCTGTGTGTGTGTTTCTTACGTGCCTGGATGTTATGACAAAACACCTGACATTGTCCATTTAAGGGAAGAAAGTTTTATTTTGGCTCGAAGCTCAAAGAGAGGACAATCCTGGCAGGAGAGGGACATGGCGACAGGCATGTCATAGCTGAATGTAGTGAGGAAGCAGGGGTTGACATATTTTTAGATTTAGATTTAGCTAGCTTTTCCCTTGTGATGCAGCCTAGGATCCCCAAACCATGGAATGACATTGTTTACAATCAGCATGAGTCTTCCAGCTTCTGTTCATCATGCCAGGGGCTCTTTCCAAGTGATTCTAAATGCTGTGTGACTCACAGCCATAGCTATCAGGTTGTGCCAGCCCTCTGCATTATAGCATGAAGGAGTCTATACACATTACATGGAGCACATCTGTTGATCCATCAAGGAACATCCAGAGACAGAAACATAAAGCACGCTTGAGAGCCAAAAAATAGCCCTTCTGATTTATACAGCAATAGGCTTGCTCTTGCTCGCCAGCAAGATTACAGAAGAGTATACTAAATAGCCAAATAGCTAAAAAATGGCTCAGGAAATATTGCCTCGATCCCTGGGGTTGGGGGGAGAGTGCATTTTAAAGATCAAGTAATTAATGTCAATGCAAATCAAGTATCAGATGAGCATCAAGGAGTTTGGGGAGGGAGGACATAGCAGAGGACATGAGTTTGATTCCCTGTTACTCCAGCTCCAGGGAATCCAACATCCTCTTCTGGACTCCATGGGCACTGCACCCGTGTACATGAACATGCAGACACACACATGTATACACATAACTTTAAAAGGAAAAACAAAATTGTTTTCAAAATGAGTTCCACTTCAACAAGTCTCTTGACAAATTTTATAATCATTAGTATCCAAATGGTGAGCTAGTTACTGTACGATAATTAAATAGAATGAATTCAGAGTCAATTAAATAAGCATATTAAAGGTTCTCACTCAAGAAACAATATTCCTGGCATGTTATCATTCTCACCATGCCTGGTGTCATGTTGGTGATAATTTAGATGTTTTTTTTTTCAAAACTTCCAACATCACCAAATCAGGAAGCAAAATATGTTGGTTAAGAGAATAAATATCAAAACTGAGAAGTATTTTGTCAGGCAATAAAAATAAAATAGCCAGCATTCCATACACTCAAGATTAAGGCCATATGTCTGAACAGTGACTTTTATTAGTCAAGCATCATACATGCTGAGTTTTTAAAAAATCAGAAAATATAAACAAGCGATTGGAAGAAAAAATTGTCAGTATGGTAGTCATTAGGAGAGTCTGCAGAAATTGCAAATTTCTGAGCTATTATGGATCGCACTTGTTTGCTTCCTTTGAAGTACAACATGATCCCATAATTTTCGTTGGACAACAAAATACCAGAAGTATCATGCACTATGTGAGAGTTGGCCTGAGTTTTTCTTCCTTCACCAGCAAGAGAAACTTCTGAATTATTCATCTGCCCTCTTACAACCCATATTTGAAAATACCATAAATAACTCATATTTTACTGGATTTAATAATTGAAATTAGGGCACTCTTTGTCACAGTGACATAATATGACCTCTTTTGGGTGACAAAAAGTATTTCTCAGATTTTTAGGACATACATATTTTCCATCCATCCATATTATTATAATGTATTATAAAATGTTATTCTGTATTCTGTGGCACATAGGTTCCCTTTATTAGATTATAAACACATTTATTTTTCTGTGCATGTGTATTTTTGCATGCATGAAGGCACATATGTGTAGGGGGTACATGTATGTATATATGCTTGTGGGAGTCTGAGGTTGACATTTTTGGATTGTCTTCTTCAGTCACACTCCATTTATGAGGCTGAATTTCTTCTTTAACCTGAAGCTTACCAATTCCAGCCAGTCTAGCTGGTCAACTTGACCCAGAGGTCAAACCTCTGGCTTTTAAGTGTTGGAATTTCAAGAAGACCCCAATTCAATCTAGCTTTGACATGCGTTTTGGTCCTCACATGTGTGGCAAGCGCATTATCTTTTGAACCACCTCCCAAGCCCTGTAAACATACTTTTATAGCATTGATTTTATAACTGAAAAATAGCAATGGTCCATTATTTGGATATGCTGTTACTCCAAAAATCACTAAGGGTTAGAGCTTTGTTTTTCTTATTTTTATATTTATAGTAGCGACCACTGTAATAAAACTCTGTGCATATCTTTGATAGTTCCCTTAGGATAAGCCAGGAACAGTGATCCTTGAAAACTAAACTTACTGCTTTCTTAAGCTTTTATTGCATATACCAAACTTTAGCAAAATAAGCAATACAAATATATGGTCTCATGTATGTGAGAAAGTCTCTTTCTTTTCCCAGATACTTTAATACAAAATTATATTGGCTACTTTTTTTTTATTTTACCAAGCTGATTTTGGAGGCAACTTTGGGAACTGGTTTGTTTGACCATTTCATTGTGTTTCTGCATTGAATGTCTTCACTTTTGACTCACTTCTTCAGGCTTTTTGACTGTCTTCCCACTTAATAGTCTTCAAGTTAATTTGCAAGAGGCTTCACAGTACAAAGTTTGTTTGCACCTAACAAATACTTTGCATATCCCTTGATTTTTATTGACTTTCCGATTTTCATCTTCCATATTGAAACTAAACATTTTAGCTAACAAATCCTAGTGGCTTTCTCCACGTGACTATGTCTCAGAGATTATGGTGAGAATACCTCCTAACACAGCAGTTTTCAACCTAGGGATCACGACCTTTCTGGGGTCAAATAGCCCCTTTCACAGGGGTTGCATAAAAGAGATCCTGAATATCAGATATTTACATTATGGATATAACAGTAGCAAAATAACAGTTATGAAGTAGCAATGAAAATAATTTTTGGATAGGGGTTCACCACAACATGAGGAATTGTATTCAAAGGTCACAGCATTGTAGTACTCGGGAGAGAGGCCCTGCACATTGCAGGAGTTGCAGGTGAGCCAGTCCTGAGAGACCACTTGTCTCCTGTATGTTGTAGACAAGTAAGAGACACTCCACTCCCCCCTACCCCCTTGCTACCACCAGCATCAGGCAGGAGACCTTGTACTGGGGTCATGAGAGCAAGAGAGCTCTTCCTGGCCCTCAACAGCTGCAGCACTCAGGGGAGCAGGCCCGGTACCTCACCTGGGCAGCACAGCTGAGATGACCCTGGATGTGGGTGGTTGTGAGTGAGCCAGCCCCAAGGGCATGAGTGTTCTAGAGCTAGCCTTGTCTCTTGTCTGCTGTGTGGTGATATTGGAGAGAAAGAGATCCCTTCTGCTTTGCTCTCTCCACAGGCAGGTGGAAGAGCTGGTCCTGACATAAGACATAAGAGTAGGAGACCATGTCTTGTATCTTCCCTAGACAGCACAGTAGATCTGGCCTAATGGCAAAGTAGGAGTGGTAAGAGCGGGGTGTTGGGGAGGGGAGGTTGCTTGTAAGCCAGTCCCAAGGGTTTGAGCATGGGAACACTGGCCCTGTTGCTTGTCTGTTGGGTGGTCCCTTGTAATTTTCAGCAGGCAGGAGAGCTAGTCACAGGATCAAGAGAATGGGAAAACTGGCTCTGTCTCTCACCAGTGGAATACTCAGGAGAGCAATTCCTATACCTTACCTGGGCAGAACAGTAGGACTGTCCCTGGATATAGTGGGTTTGTAGGGGAGCCAGCCCCAAGGTTGGGAGTTCAGGAGAACATCTCTACCTCTTGTCTTCTGGGCACTGGCACAGAGAAGGAAGAGATCCCCTCCTTCCCTGTGTAATCCTTTGACAGACATTTATGGCAGGCAGAAGAACTAATCCTGGGGTCCTGAGTGTAAGAGAACTGGCCATGTCCATCACTGGCTGCAATACTCAGAAGAGAGGGAGTTGTGTCTCACGTGGGTGGTAGGGTAGAGCTGGCCCTGCTTGTGAGGGTTGCTAGTGAACTGGACCCAAGGGTGTGAGAGCAGGAGAGTTGCAGGCTGATCAAGTCAAATGCCTCCTAGGTCCAGATCCAGTGCTTAAATTGGCCAACCTCGACATCTCCCCCATCAATGAACTGCTACAGAACTGCATGAAGGGATGAAGGGGTTGGTCCCACAGATACAGAGCTATAGAATCTCCACGACACAGGGAAAGAACAGGCTCTCAGAGAGGAGTCCCACTGAAGTCCCAGGCTTGACAGAGTAGAAGGCAGAAGCCTTGCACCAAACCAACGTGTTCATTATAATGAACATTTGCAAGCAGGGAAGTGTGGACAAAGTGTATATACTCTGGGACTCACACACCATGGCATAACTACAGTTATCACAATGAGATTATTTTCCTTCTTTGTTGGTGGGTGGTTGCAAGAGCAGAGGGTAGGTACAAGAGGAGGAAGAAATGAGTGGGTTGGGGTGCATGATGTGAAATTCACAAAGAGGGCATCTGATATCCTTCCTCTTCTGGCCTTTACTCATCCATGGGTATACAGGAGAGCACACAGATGCACATAACACACACATGTACACACACACACACACACACACACACACACACACACACACACACACACTAAATTCATAGGTAATAAAGTAAATGAATAAATAATAAATAACTTGAAACTCTATACTCTGTATCTCTAAAAATACCTAGAAAATTTTTCTCTGTAGGTAATTTAACTTAGGGCATATACCAGCCAAGTACCCTGCTACTACATTATATTCCTAAACTAATATTTAAAGTTTTAGACTCACCTAAAGCTGAAAAAGAAGCAACCAGTTTAAAATAGCAAACGATTTAATGTGATTTAAAGTTCTCTACCAAAAATCCAGGACATGCACAAAAGAATAAGTAATTCCACTACCTTCTCTCTTACATCACGTCTAACGTTGGGTTGGGATGTGATAACTGTGGGATAAGTAGAGGATAACCAGAACAGATGGTGCTGCAGGCCAGTTCTCTTGAGAAAGGAATGCTTTTGTTAGAAAAGAGGTTAGTGTTGACAATGAAAATTGCAGAACTGAAGAGTTGACTCAGAGAGTAAAGTGCCTGCAGGACAAGTGTAAGGATCTGAGTTCAAATCCCAAGCACCTATGTAAAAGGTGGGTGCTTTTGCAGGTATAATTCCAGATTGGAGGACAGAAGCAGGCAGATTCTAGGGGTTAATAGGTCCATCATCAGGATAGTCAAAACATCAAACTCATTATCACTGGGAGACCCTCCCTACCAATAGGTGGATCATGGGTACCTGAGATAGCATAACTCAAAGGTAATAAAAACCCTCAAGGTACAAACACAGAAATCCAAGTTCTTCCCCAGAGTTCACATAGAAGTGGAAGAAAAGAACCAAATCTCCAAGGCTGTACTCTGAGCCCCATGTGTGCACAGTGGCATGTGTGCCTCCTCAAACACAATAATAATGATAAAATAAAGTGGAGAGCAATAATAAAGATATTGAGTGTTGGTCTCTGACCTCCATACATGCATGAATGAGCACATTTGATAGCATAACCTCATGCTTATACATTCATATAGTACACTCTCCATGCATACACATGCACATACACATACACATACACACAAAGACAATTATGTTCAGATAGAATGACTAGAAGTCATATATCCATTATACTACTACTATATATGTGTATATGTATCCTATACATGTACACTAGTCCTGTCATACTACAGCAAGCACAGCACCTTGGGCACATAGCTTATCTTGCCTGGACTAACTTATCATTCTGAAATGAAGGAGTTGAACCAACTATTACTAAATAATTCAAGAGTCCTATAATTCTACTTAATAAATAGATAATATTAATTATAAAATCAGATTCCCAAATAGAAACTGATGTCCCCCCTCTAATAAATCTTGCATATTTTAACATTATATTTTACTAATGGACTCTGGAGGCATAAGCCAAAGGTTAATTCTAAGGTTCACACACTTGTCATTCACCCAAGAAATTTTCAGGGTTTATCTTGCACCATGAACATGCTGGGTACCTAAGATTAGAATACAGTTTGTCCTTTCAAAGACCTCACCGTTTGGGAGTTGGGAGTAGGGACTGCCTTGGAGACCTATTAGTCACTCTCCGCCATTATAATTGTCTTGGATGTCTTCAGTGTAGTGAGAGGGATAGATGCCATCTGCTCAAGTCTCACAACCAAGGTCCAGATGTTACCAGGACTGTTATTGTCAGAGCTCTGGCTTTGGGGCCCTAAAAAACTACTTTGTCCTCACTACGACCAGCAAACGTGAATAATAGTGAAATAATAGTGAAATAATAGTGAAATAATAGTGAAATAATAGTGAAAGACCATGAAAAAGAGGGTTATTCAGCTTAACCTCATGGGGAAGAGATACAGAGAGTACCAGTGACTCACCAATTCTATCTGCGAGGGGTCTTCAGATAAGGTTTGGGTTTAAAGAGATTTTCATAGATGACCATCCTTATCTGGGCCCCATATGGTGTCCTGACAAGTTACCAAAACTGTGTGAATTCTCTTTCCCACTCTGGCTGGCACCAGGCTTTTAGCTCTTTCTTTCTTCCAGTGTGGGGTTCCTGGAAAGATTCTAAATTCCCAGGAACCATTGTTTGAACCCTCTGATAGCCAAATTGAGGGGGGCAAATATCTCTTAGAGTTACTCTACCTCCCTGCCAGAGTAGTTATGAGGATGGCACCTAAGCATCTCCCCCCACCCCCCGCCCCAGGTCTGTTGAACCTTTTCCTCTGTTCGACAGACCTGCCTAATTGTTGTATAAAGACAAACTCTAAATGGTGCCCCAGGGTTCAAGGCAGAGATGGGATGACTCACAGCTCCCGACTTAACAAGAGGAAGTCTCTGGAGGCCCAAATTGTAAACTATAAACACCCTTCTCAGGTACCTCCTGAAGGATTACTTTTGGTGGGCATTTCCCAGGATGGCTGACTTACCTGAGATTTCCCAGAGTCATATAGAAATAAAACCTAAACAGACACCTTTCCTGTACTTTTGCTGCCTGTTCAGTAATGACATTTTAAGGGAGGATTCAGTGATGCATGTGTACACCGAGGAGACACCCGGTGTGTGAGTCACTGATCTGCTGTCGGGGAAGGCGGTTATCTGTTATCAAAAGCTAGCCTGCACGGAGGTTACTCATCATTTGCTGTGTAGACACGGAGAGCAGGATTCTCATACCAGACTGCTTTAGAGCACTTTGCTCCCCGACTCCCACATTGTGAAATTCCTGACCCTTGTTTCCTTTCCTTTATTGGGAACAACCTGACAGGATCTAGTCCAAAGCAAAGGAAGAGACAACACAGTAGCTAAGGAATCACTCCAAAACCCCCATCCCCCAGTGTAATTGTTTCTTCCATTGCTAAATTTCAAATAAAAACAGGCCCATGAGTGTGCTGCAGCTCAAGAGAGATTAAAAAAAACTTAAAACCATAATCTTAATTTTTGTCTTCTGGGATGGGTTGCAAGAACTTATATTTCTAACAGATTCCCAATGATACTAGTGCTGGTGGTGTAGGGACCAATCTCTGAGAACCATTACCCTGACAGACATTTAGCTAATGCCTGGAGAATGTTTCCCTGTATGGACCTCCTGGTCCTAGCCAAGTTTCTTTATTTATCAGAACTCTCCCTGTGTGAGTTCTCTAAGAAACAGAAGGATGTAGAGATAGTTAGAAGTCTTCTTTGAACCAAGTAGAAAGATAAGATAAGATAATAATAGAAAGCTTTGACTTGGGTAATAAGTAGATCACATCCACACTAGACTATCCTGGGAATGACTGTGATGGCGTAACTTGAAATTTCAGGACCTGAGAAACTGAGGGGAGAAGAACATGCATTTGAAGTCTACAACAAAGCCTTCTTTTTGTATATATGTATACATATATACATATATACATATATACATATATATATATATATTTACATAAATGGTATACAACATGATGTTTTGGTACATAATATACATTATTAGTCAAATAAACTCATGTATCTACTACCTTTCATTACTACATATGTACCAAAAGACCTGAAAATATATTTTCCTAGCACATTCTAGTATATAATACATTATTAATTATTGTTTCTGTACTGTACTTTAGATCTCCAGGCTTATTTAACAACCTCACATAATGATTTTATTTATTGTTAATTCCATATTTTCACCTACCTTCCTTTAGAGTGAGATACTCCCTAAAAAAAATGGACCTTTTAAAAGCCTACATGGGCAAGGGCAAAGTGTAAAACATGGCTGGTCTAACAACTCGTAGGGAGTCCCGTAAAGACCAATATATGTCTTTCAGAATCACGGCAACTTTTCTCAACTCAGGAATCTTCTTTCTGAATATCTTTAAGCAAGGGAATGTCTAATAGGAGTGAGTTTGGAGAAAACAAAGGCAAGATTCTTTGGAATTGTGGTTCTGAAGCTTCCTAATGCTATGGCCCTTTAATACAGTTCCTCATGTTGTGATGACCTCTCAACCATAATATTATTGTGTTGCTATTTCATAACTGTAATTTTGATGTTGCTAGAAACTGAAACACAAATATTTTATATTCAGGAAGTTTGGTGTGTGAATCCCAATGGAGTCATGACCCACTGGGTTGAAAACCACGGCTTTCAGCCAGCGTGTTAGACATTTCTCTACTTCCTCAGCAACATCCAGCTTCTGACAGTTCGTTGGTTCCTTGATGCCTTTGGGAGCTGAGTGTCAGTAGACTTCTTGCTCTTTGAGTGGTAGATAATTTAAGAAATTCCAATGCATACTTCTTATCCATGTGAATTCAATCTATTGAAGGTGAGTGTGGTTCCCAAATTAAAAGGCTTAATAGTTCATCCAATTTGTTGTATGTCCTAAAGTATTCCAGGTTGGACTTTGTTTACTTAGCATTTAATTTCAAATTAAATTATGGTTTAAGTGATTTTTCTTGTTCTTTCTGTTTGGTGTAAGGTTCTTTTTGGTGTTGGATTCTTTTCTGCGGGCAGTTTCAACTGCTAGAAATGACTGTTCCCTGTACCCTGCCTGATGAAGACTCTCCTGCCTTTTCAAGGTGCTGCTTTTGTTTCCTGTGTCTCCAAAGCCATTGCTACTGACATGAGCTAGCTCTAAGCTTCCTCCCTTTCATTTTCTGGACTCTCCTTCCAGATCTGCACATTTCCTGCTGGTCCATTTTTCTGTAAAGAAGACCCTGAACCCTATGGAAGAAAGGTGAAGCATCCCACATCCATAAGCCAGACAAAAGACCACCCCAGTGTACAGTCACTGGCAACCCACCCAGGCTATTCTGGAATAGCTCTAATCCAATAATAAACTTCTCAAAAATAGAACTAAGTGGAAGATACTCCAAATAGTTTTAAACAACAAATACAGTTTTTTGTTAAGTTCCCAAAATAAACATTTAAAAATAAATTGAAAAAATTTTGGTAAATATATTAGAAATAAGTAATAAAATCTCTAATCTAGAAAAGACTAGGATGGAAATGTAAATAAAATATGAACCAAGACTTGTGGTTACAAATGGGCTCCTCTCTTTCCTCAAAATTATCTCTCTGTGCATTCCATCCAGGAGGAAACTAGATTCCAGGAAAAAAGCTTATAGGACTTTTTACCCCTAAGTGTGCTTAATTAACAAGAGCAAGAAATGTAGACACAGAAACCCAGGAAGTCAAAAACAGAGAACCTTGATGGTGCTTTTGTGAATGTGATTTCAAGGTGGCCACATGGAGGTGTGCTCAGCTGCTTCTTATGAATGCTATAGAGCTATGGTGCACACTTGTCTCCTGTGACAGAAACGTGGGACTGCCACAGCCATAGACACATCACAGCTCACTGGAGTCTAGAACTAATGAAAAGTAGGCCTACTTTAAGAAGGTTGAGGTTAAGGACACTAAGCCACCCTTCAAAGATTAAAAGCCTGGGAAGAGAAAGCATATGTCAATATTCTTAACTTTTATGAAGGTTTTGTTTGTTTACTGGGGGGTGGCACATGTATGGGGGAGGTCAGAGGACAATGTGTAAGAAACAATTCTCTCCTTCCATCCTGTGAAGTATCTGGACTGAACTCAGATTATCTAGCCCCTCTACCTATAGTGTCATGCCTGTGGCCCCTGCATTCTTTTAAATGGCTTGGGTTGTATGGTGTCTAAATGAAAAGACTGTTCCAAAGGCCATCTGACTCTTCCCTGGTTTCTCTCATTTGTCATTCTTTCTCTTTGAAGAGTCTGAGGTGTGACAGAGACTCTGACATGACATCCCATAAACAGAATGCTAAACTCAGAATCAAAAGGAAAACTTGTATGAAGAATCAGCTGCCAGGTAATAGGTGTTTAGTAGACACAGGCCCTCTTCTTACTTGTCCTCAGAGGGACAGTATTGCAGGACTGTGAGCTGCAGAGTGACATTCTGAATGCTCTAACAGTTGCATTCCTTGCTCGAGTTCAATATCAACCTATCAAGTCCCTACGGGACACTTTTGCTTCTAGGTCGTTCCCAATTATCACAGCAGGGTTTTGAACCAGGCAACAGACAAAACAGTGCCTCTCATGCCTGGTCAATGGAAGAAGGCTCTGATAAATAACTAATTATACTTATGGTACGAGGTTCTGTCAGACTCCTGGCATCAGATGAGAAGTTTCTTTGAAGGAGAGACTAGACTTCAAGAGAACTCCTTATTAGCTCACACCCTCAGAAGGGCTAATAATACGTTCTGCAGGAACTACGTGGTCATTTGTTCAACCAACAATTAAAGCAGCCGTACTGCCATGGTTGCTAACATGAATTGGCTCATGCCTTCTTGTGTTGACAGAGGTTAAAAGAACAAAACTGTTTTCCCAATAGGTGCATTCTCCACTATACCAAGGGGAAAAGAGGGAGAGAAGGAGTGAGGAGAACAAAGATTGAATAGTCTTCCATGCACACACACACACACACACACACACACACACACACACACACACGAATTGTATTTTGGTGGAAGAGGCACAGTCACAACATCCTGAGTTTACATTTCCCTACTTATCTTGTAGATTTAGGAAGGTTAACAATATTTCTCATTATGAAACAGTAATAGTTATATGCATAATAATGGCTACCTTGCAAGGTTAAGTATTACAGCAAATAACCTATACTGTGTGTTCAGTCCAGACAGAGTCCACGCATGGAATAATAAGTGAGCCATGACTCCTGCACAGGAATATATGCTACCATTGCTGGAGCTAGGTGTCCTGAGTATTTATGCATTGTCCTTCTAGTAAGGACACAATATAAAGTTGAGTCTTAGGTACCATCTTTACCCATCTTTAGAAAATACATCATTCTAAAATTCCACTTGAAAAATCCTGGAAATAATGATTTCTTTGATTCTTATGCTATTGTATTGTTAAGTCTCTGATCTTCACAGAGCCCAAAGTCCTTCAAAGTTTTGAGATGATCTTCTGTCGCTTCAAAAGGCATCATCATGCCCATGGATTTGAGAACGTTTTAGGTAAAGAGCCTTCAAGCTGCCAT